>UYYG01000084.1:0-136094 GCA_900625125.1 Dracunculus medinensis | reverse complement strand
TGAATGCCACTTTCTATCCTTATCGGCCATTTCTTGGTACGTATAACTCCTTTCTTAGAATTTGAAATGTTTTAAAAGCATCGGCAAATTGCGACTCGTTCATGAGAAAGTCGCTTGAAATTCTCAATAACGATAAATATATCGCTATCGGTGATTATGGGAGTGAATATTAAATCGTATTTTAGCTTGCAGAATGCACAATCAGTGCCGTGTTTTCGAATCCTGTTTCCGCAATGAATGCAAATTGGATTTTATTGGTAAGTTTGATTGGTTCCTTCTAGCAGATTTTTTAAAAGATAATTTCGTCTCGAATGAAATCACAAAAATTTCTTCAGATTGTCCAGGTGGTGTTTGTGCACCGCATCACGTTTGCGTAGCAGGCCGATGTTTGCGGGATCCACTAGCACCTGCAGGTGATTGGAAAATGTCCAAGATATTTTCTATGTTTTTTCAAGAAATAAAAAACTTGCACTTATGACAGGAGTGAAGTTAACGGAGTGAAATTTGAGAATAGCGTAAAGCCATGTGAAGTTGAGGATGAGTGCTTTAAATCAAGTCAATGCAAAGATGCGCCCAGACTTTTGCGAGATATGAGGAACGTTAAAACTGCACGATTCTCTCTTTATTCAATTCCATTCCACCAGGCTGAATTACTTGAATTTATTTATTTATTATCTTGAATCTATTATTTCTTAGGGAAATCACTAAAATTTATTTCAGCATGCCCGGATGGATGGAGGCAAAATGATCGGTTCAATGCATGTTATATCGCTGTGTGTTTTGCCGAATCATTCTTTGAGCTAAGAGCTTTGTTAAGAGCTTTTGATCATTTTATTCGAGGAAATTCAAGGAAATTTTTTTTTTCAGAACTTTGGATCGTATAATTACTATGGAGGTCTCCAAGAATGCACTAATCGAGGCGGTCATCTTGCGTCGATACATTCATTTGAAGAAATGAATTTCATAAACAGTAATTTTTTTCTTCACTCATCTTAAAAGCTATCTAGGACTATTCTGTTAATTTAAATTTGCAGGTCTCGCTCATGGTAGTACTTATTGGATTGGGCTGCACAAGGAAGGGAATGGTTTCAGGTGGGATGATGGAACGCCGGTAGATTACTTGAATTATCGAGGAAGGGAGCCTGATAATTGTTGTCCTATAGGTGCTGCTACCTGCACCCTAGTCAATTATATCGGTAGTGTTGGCCAATGGGACGATGCTGGATGTGGTGTAGCATGGAAGCCACGCCATACGAATATTGTTTGTAAAAGAAGATTGGTTTAAATGATATTTCAGAATTATTTTATAAAGCTCTCTTTCTTTGTACCAAATTGATTTGTATAGTGGAATAAATGAAATTTTTGCAATTGAATATGGTGTGATTTTAATTGCTAATGTTTAAGAACAATGGAGTAAGGCAAGAATAAAATTATTGAGCAAACTTTTGGAAAAACCATCTAAATTAAAAAAAAGATATTTATCAACAAAATGCACGATGAAAAAGTAACTGGTACTCACCATTTTTGATCATACTCGCTCCATTGGCTATTAGCACGTTAGCACGTTGTTAGCATTAATAAAGATGGTCTAAAGCACCATTTGCTTTATCTATGACGAATTTATCTACCATGCTGGAGGCGATATACGAGTGCTAAGATACTGGTACTGATAAGCAGGACAAGATTTATCTGATCAATTTTCATTTGTATAAAATGTAATAAATAACAGAATCAGAAAGTTGATATGAAAAATTTATGATAATAAAAAATTTAAATTATGGCAGTTATTACTGACTTAAATTAAAGGTTTTAAAAATCGGCCAAATGCAAGATAAGTTGTGTCACACAGAAAATTGCAAATTAGGTAGAAATTAGGCAAAAAAAATCAAAAAAATCCCAACTTCTGAAAAACCATCAAAGCTCGCATATCAAGGAATCTTGAATATTCGACACTTCGAAAGTGTGCAAACACCTATTTGACACTCGGCAAAGGAAATAAAGTTACGATAAGTTTATAAACCGGAATTGGTGAAACGATTCTCAGGTTTGGAAATAGAATGAGCTCTAGACCTAAGGTAACTGCTGGAAATCTATTAAGAGAAGCAAGCAATCTTGTCTGTCTTTATTTTGTCCAAATATCGTGTGGACGTCTTCGTCGGAAGCTCGTCTTTCTCATTTCGGGTTCCTTAGAAATTACCATTGAATTTGGTTTAGAGCAAATATACTTATGTGAGTGAATTCCTCAGATGAGCAATGAAGAACATGACTCAACCAGTGTGAGTGACATTCAGTGAAGATATACTCAGTACAGTTGCTACTTCGTTTCTTGTTTCATAAGGGTTCCACAAAGGCGTTTTGCCAGCCAGAAGACTTCTAGTTGCAACAATTTGTGCCGAAATTTCATACTTCTTCTGGCCATAAAAGAATGGACATAAATAAATGAAATCCAATTGAAATCCAACTGGAATCAGACACTTTTTGAACCAATGAAGAATTTATTTAGATAGGTATTTATATACATCCGTATGTGACGTGCTAACACGTTCATCTTATTTATTTTGATACGTATGCCATGTTCTTATTGTCTTAATCCGATTTAATACCTGCTGTAATTTGTTTAACGGCCAGGGAAAAGGACTGTGATATTATGCTCTGAACTGATTTGCAGACTTTTTGAGTGCCAATAACTCATTCAACCATTTAGTTGAAAATATGTTCTATGATATTCACCAATAATCCAATCTTCATAACAAAAATGTAAATGTATACAAGACTATAACCAAAATCTACGTAAATATTAACAAATTCAATATACATATGTTAATAAGCAAGTGCACCTGAATAGCGACTCGATAGAGAAAGAGAACGGCGTGTAATGTCCACGCAAACGACGTACGATGCACAGGAATGTGAGGGTGACCTACCCTAAAATCTCCCATTTTCCTTCCTTTTTCCTAGCCGCAACCTTCCAACTCTCCATCATAAATCCTAAATGGCAGTTCATCTGAGTTTATCCGGAGTTTATCTAAGACGGCTGAAGAAAACCCTTTTTCTTTCTTTCTTTACCTTCCATTTTCTAAAGATAGAAGATGTCTCTATCGCACTATACCGTATCTCTATTTCTAATTTTTTCTTAAATATTTTCAGCGATAATTTCTTATTCGTCTTAAATTCTTAATGCTCTTAAGGGGAGGAACTAGGCATGTTCCAGGCGGATTGCGGATAACTCCCCTCCCTAACTTATGGGCCCATTCGCCATTCATTTACCAATAATTACCAATCATGAAGATCACTCGCTAGTATAAAATAATAAAAAAACGGAAAAATAAATAGAACTAATGCAAAAATGCAAAAAATATGATATGAAAATAAGAACTAATTTGAATAATTAGTGAAGTATTCTGATAAGAAAGGGCGGTTATCTGAATAACAAAAATTAAGGAAAAAATTTGAAGCACGAGGAGAAATATAAGGAAATATAACAGTCAATATTCAGACATACTATAATTTATATACATATATATATATATATATATATAAATTATAATATATATATATGCACCCAGTTTAGCTTGGTGGCTAAGGTGGACGATTAATATGGAATATGGCAGCTCGAATCGTAGCCTATATACCACACCGATAGGATTTTTGGGTACTGAAAATTGCGCCATGTGCTGTGGCACCGTAGCAATGTGGCATTAAAAGGGTTACTGGAATTTATATGGAAGAGATGAAACAATATGGAGATGATGGAATGTCGTTAAAGTAGAACCGATGAAAGAGGATATATGAAACATATTAAGGGACAGTGTAAGGAACAAAAATCTACATCCACATTAATAGAGAAATAGTTGGTGGCTCAAGACTTAACGTAGCAGAATTTCAGATCCAAAATGATCTGAAAGAAGAGGAAATTTCCTTCCATCATATCACCTTCATGGCTAAGAAAAGTAGTTGATATGAGATAAAAAAATCGTGAAAAAAATGGCTGTAACCATTTAAACCACTAGCAATTAACCGATTACCAAGGCTTAATGAGGACAATATATTTGAAAATGCAAATAGAGTCCTCAAATTCCTATTGATATTACAATAGAAACAAATGAATTTGCATGCCATAGCAGATGTAATTCTGGAAATGTTGGGACATAGAAGAATAGCAATGCATGTCCAAACGAGACTGGAAAATAAGACCAGAGCAAAACGCAGAGAAGTTACTCCACTGAATAGCAGAAAGGAGATTAAGAATAAGATCCGCATATTGGAAAAATAAAAGAGCTATGCTCCATCAGAAGCGCTAGAGATTACTAAACAAAAGTTCATAGCACTGGCCACTAGGCTGAGATACACCAGAAAAGATAGGCCAGAAAGATAAATATCTTTAAAGAACCATCAAAGACCACATTAACAAGTGCAGCAAATATCAAGGTGACACATTCTCTCCCCCACTGTTCTTTATACGTCCAAACTCCCTCAGGCAAAAAGTGGATTTAAATACAGGTTCAGTAGTAAAAGTTCTCTGCATTACATAAGGTTAAAAGCGAATAAGACGTTGCCTTACTCATTCATTTAACATAAATCTACGGTGAGGGCATTAAAATGTCATTCGGATTGGAAAAATTGTCTGGATGGTAGTAAAGAGAAGGAAAGCAGCAATGATTGATGGGGTGGACCTGCCAGAACAAATAGATTTGCGGATTAGATATAAAGTACTTTGGTATCCCACAGTCATATGGCAGCCACGATAAGAAGGCAATGAAGATAATATTTAAGTGAAGAATAAGACAAATTTTGAAGAGCTAATTCAGTGGGGAGAAGAAAATCTATGCTACAAATATATGCATTTTACCAGTCATCAGGTAAGCATCGGGAATTGTAAAATGGACAAAGGAAGATATGAAGGCTGATAATGCAAAGACCAGGAAACTCCTTAAAATGCACGGAAATTTCCAATTCAAGTCCAACATCCAAAGATTGCCGGAAAGAAGTTGAGTGGGGCTTGGTGAATATCTTGAAGGAAACTCGAAGGCACCAAAGGATGAGCTACTGAGAGAATATATGAAGAATATACAGACTATTGGAATATTGGATATTGGAAAAAGACCAAGCAGAAGAAATACCATGGCGAAGCAACTTCTTCCAAAGATTGCATTATCAACAGATAGTTGAGGTAGAATATAAAATTCACTGAAAGGCATAGTAGTTAGCTGTCACCATCTACAGGAATATTTGCTCAGTATATATGGTAAAGAGATGGGGAAAGTGAAGACCAAAGTGAAGACCAAAGTAGACCCAATGATAATTGAAGCACTACGAATTATCAACTCTAAACTGAAAAAGCTCCAACAGATCCAGGGGAAACATTCCTTTCCAGAAGACCGCATTAAAAACAGCTGAGATATTGTGCACAATCCTCAATATTCTAGGCCCCTGCCAATGGGGAGTGAGAAAGAGGTATATCAATCGTCCTTTGAAAGGCTTCATACTAGACAGTTGTTCCTAAAAGCTGAAATTGTCAATCTTCAGATCAGATTATATTAGGTTTGAACCAAAATTGGTATAGGGCACAATATATAACGATAGAAAAATGCGTCCAGTAAAATCTTTCAATTATCTCAATCTAAAAGACTTGAGAAGTGAGCGGCACTATTGGATATTGGGTATTCAATTGTCTAAAAAGGCTTGGCATATTAAGAGATCCTGGCTATTGAATGCTTTAAAGGCGAGTAACAGCAGTAGAAACAATTATTAGAATGATTTGGCCGTAACTGCTCGAGTAAGCGGTAATAAGAACTATGCTGCCTCCTTCCTCATAACGCAATCATAACTCGAAAAATAATCAGTGATCAGAAAAAATGATTGCTTATTAAGGGCTACCAAAGACTGCCTTATATGGTGAAGAGATCTGCTGCTGAGCTCCATGATGTGCCATCTGTCATTGCAAATTGTTAAAACGTTTTTATAATTGTATGAATGGTTCATTTAGAAGGTTAAAGCCGGTAAAGCTTCCCGGACAATCTTCCGATATAAATATTCAAATGCTGAATAATGTTCACACATCTTTAAAGGATTTAATTTAATAAATTTATTAATGATAAATTTAATAATTTAAATTTAATAATAAATTTCAAGTTTAATATAATAATTTAATAAATTTAATTTAAATTAATAATTATAATTAATATTTATAATAATTATAATTTAATAATTTAATAATTAATTATATTATATTGTATTTTTAATTATATTAAAAATCAAATAAAATTATGAAACAAAACGACAAAAAAAAAAAAAATTATAATGGAAGATTATTATGAGGTTATGTTATGATTAAGGCTTCAAAAGTTGGTCAAATCCAGCAAAGGCAAGGCTTGGAAAAGAATAAGTTAGAGTTGGAAGAAGCCTTTCATCTGTCGGAAAAAGCCATCAAAATTCATATGTCAGAAGGCCTTTCCTTCCGATACACTTGACATTGGAGTGAAGCACGTCAACTACTAAAATAAGCGATAGACGAGAGTTTCTTTCAAGCATGACTAGTGAAACGATCCGCGATAACGATGAAGCGAATAATATTATAATCTTATCAGTGTAAAATCTTTGATAACATAATTAAGATTTGTAATCCTCCACCACAAAGATGACTGGAAAGAATTAGGCGCCTATGATCGTAAACAGGAATAGTCAACGGAACGAAATGAACAATCTATTATTTAGAAGCAAAAGAACAATAAAACCCTCGAAGATAAAAAATAATGGATAACCAAAAATTGAAAAATTTAAAATTTGAAGAAAAAAGTAAATTCGCGAAATGCGAGCAATACTTTTGTACGTTTAGTGCAGTCAATCTCTTTGCTTTCGAACTTAGTATAAACTTGAAGTCGGCCTCACAATTTTGCCATCTGCTTATCATTAACAGCGATGATATGGAGCTCGCCGGGTTGGGTTCCAACCACTCTTTTCCTTTTGGTAACCTCGTTTTCCCCTTTTCCATTTTTTATTATTTTATTATTTTTTGATATTTTATCGTCTTTTTCTCTTATTCTCCTTTGATTATATAGTACTTTGGGCTCTATAATTCGCCATTTAATGTGCATTTACTCGCTTAAAGGTGATGTAGTAGCATGTAGCATAGACGCAGTGTTATTTTAGTGAGCATTTAGACCACTTCGGTGCAATACTCTGGGCGCTATCCACTTTGGTATTCCTTCCTTAACTTATTTAATATTATACTGTATTATATATGGTATAATAATATTATATAATAATTAATTGGCAGTTTTATTTTAAGGTGAAATCGGGAAAAGCACTAATTTTTGGTGTGAAAAATGGGTCCAATAGTATTAACAGTTGCACAAACAGTTTTCTGAATATTTTTGGAACAACCCATATTTTTTAATCACCAAATAAGCACCCATTAACATAATAGCAAGAAGCACTCATATAGTCGATTTTTTTTTTAGAGAATTTACTATTACTGGTTAGACTCGCTCCTCTGGCTTGTCGCACTAGATATACCTTGGCGACAGAGATACAGGTGAACCGTTAGCTTTACTCGGATTTAAAATATAAAAATTGCTATAATCAATCATATTTCTAAAGAAAATAACGAGTGCATACTAAAAAAAAGTGGAAGTAACATCGGTATTTCTTGGCCTTCAAATTCTTCAACTGATAAATTCTTTTAAAATCCCATGCACTAAAAAATACGATATTGAATAGTCGTATTCTCATGTGAGGAATATCAGTGCTTTTCGTATATATTATTGTAATATGTAATATGAAATCCTTGTATAAGTAGGACGCGCTGAAAGGAAGGGACAGTGAAGGAAGCTTCTTCAACCTTAGAAGTTCGCAGCATTAAAAATTTCGAAATTTGCCATATTTCAATAAATATTCACATGGTTCGATTCCCCGCAAAAGTAAACCTGTACAAAAATACGAGTGATGCTGGCGACTCACTTGTATTTCTATCGCCAGGGGATTCCCTGGCATATTGGTCAATGTGACAAGCGAGTTTAACCAGTAATGGTAAGGACTCTTAAAAAAAAAGGTCTTGAACTGCGATTACATGGTATTATATTGAATATTTAGAGCTCATCATTTCTTTATCTGCTAGTACGTTAGAAATTCTAAATTCTTACCAGCCACTTAACAATGCAAATGGCCAGCTTGAATTGGATTTTTAATGACAACGAGGAAGCACGAGCTGTTGCTTCTTAGCTCGATAATCTGAGCCCCCATCCACTTGGCCATCCAGTTTTCTGGTCTTTCGAAAATTCCATTCATTTCTATTTTTAATTATTTTAGTAATAGAATTTTGAGCTAAATTGTAATTACTGTCAGTAAGCGAATTAAGTAAACAAGTATATTTCCGTTTATTATATTTGATCGTAGTTGGTGCTAATAGTATGTTTATTCATGGACTATTTTTTGAACCACTCACACATTCATATCAATACAGCAAATACTAACGAATATTAGTCAAGTATAATAAAAAAATTTTTAGGTAATTTAATTCAGATACCTAAGGAATATCGAACGGAAGCCAATATTTGTGAATCAGCTGATATAACAACAAACATCGCACCATATATTCACCGGTTTTTAGGTATCTGCAGTTATTGCTTGGTGTAAGTCCATTAGAGAAAATTCTTCTTAGAGAGAAGAAAAAAAATGTTATTCCAACTTCTAGCTATATCACTTGTTATTTTTCCTGCGCAAACCCAATATCCTCACAGACCTCTACTTCGTAATTTCAATTTTTTAAATTGGTTTCAGTTTATATCGGCTTTTTTTTATCGACCGCTGGTGCTACTTTACTGCAAT
Source organism: Dracunculus medinensis (assembly GCA_900625125.1). NCBI lineage: Eukaryota > Metazoa > Nematoda > Chromadorea > Rhabditida > Dracunculidae > Dracunculus > Dracunculus medinensis. Next base: position 127,268 of record UYYG01000084.1, on the reverse strand, counting down.
TTCCGCAGCTGATCTTCTAGAAATTCTGAAATTCATGAAATAAAGAACGGCGAGAGACAAAATTTTCAATTTATTAGCTCGAATTCTTAATTTTAAATTTGAATAAATCATATAGAAAATTAGAAATTTTATTGAAAGTAATTTTTAAATTTTCTGTATTTATTATGACTCAAAGAAAAAACTTTAGGTTGCCGTAATACTCGTAACTGTCGAGTTTTTGAATTCTGCGTTAGAGGAACCTGCAAATTGGATTTCTTAGGTACGAGATGGAGCATATTTTATATTTTACTGCAGGCAATTACCTCAAAATTTATTTACATATCATTTAGCATTCTTGCAGGTTGTCCAGGAGGTGTTTGCCCGCCAAATAATGTTTGTGCAGCAGGTCGATGCATACGTGACCCACTGGCACCGAAAAGTGAACCAATTTTGAACACAACTTCCTTATAAACATTTTTTTGAATATTTTCGGGCATTTCTCAACAGAAATCCAAGGATTTGTTTTGAAATATGGCGAAAAATTAACTAAAATTTGGATTGTTGCAATATTAAATTTGCATTTGCACCAAATTTGTTTAGTTGAAGAAAATAATTTAAAATTTAATAAATAATTTCAGCATGTCCAAATGGATGGACGAGGAGAAAACCATTCAAATCATGTTATTATGTTGTAAGATTTATTTAAATTGGTAGTAATTATCGTTCCCAGTCATTCTGAAATTTCTCTCTTGTTCAGTTCTTTTTTTTTAAGAATCATGGATCGTATAATTACCATGGTGCTAATATTGAATGCACCGCTCATAATGCACACGTCGCGTCCATACATTCACAAGCAGAAATGGATTTCGTAAATAGTAATTTCATTTTTTTTCAGTGATAATTTTTTAATCAAATGTCTGCGTTAGAGGAAATGGCAAAAGATTTAGCTAAAAAATTTAAACACTTCAGATCTCGTTGGTGGTAGAACATTCTGGATTGGACTTCGTAAAAATGGTTTTGGCTTTAAATGGGACGATGGAACGGCAGTAAATTACACGAATTATCGAGGCAGAGAGCCAGATAATTGTTGTCCTATTGGAGGCGCATTTTGTACACTCGTCAATTATATTGGCTCATTTGGCCAATGGGATGATGCTGGCTGCGATAGAGCTTGGCGTGTTCAAACGAGTATTGTTTGTAAAAAACCATTGGTTTAAAATAATAACATAAAAATTTTATCCATCTTTGAAAATTTTACTTACTTTTTTTATAACAATTAATTTGAGTACATTTTTCCATATTATTCACTGATATACTGATTACTATACATCGAAAATTATATGACGAAATACTTATTGTGAATTATTTTTGTATAAATTTCGAAATAATAGGAAAATAATCATATATGAAACGAATGAGGAGATTTAAAAATACAACTAAATTACTAAAAATATAAGGAATTATTATTATATTTTGTGAATTGTCCTAATTTACTATTTGTAAAAAATTTCCTCAAAATTCCAACGAACTGCTTGTTCCGTTCACCAAAAAGATTGTAAAAATTTATTCTCTTCTTAGATAGAAATTTACAACTTTAATGAATAATCACTAAGGAAAAAAATTCTTGGGTTTTCCTTCTTCAATTTATGTAATATTAAAAAGAAAAAAATCGTTAGGATTTTCATTTAAATAGAAAAATAAAAATTGTTTCTCTTTTTTGTTTAATTTTTTTTAGAGTTTATAAAACTTTTTTAGGGTCTTTTTAGGGTTTAGGGTTTATAAATCCGAATTGTTCTTTGCCAAAAGTTTTATATAAGCAGCCAAGCAGTGCTGTTGCTGAAAGTGCAATTTTTCGCTACTTATGTCTTCCTTAAAAGAAAGAGATGTAAAGGATACAAGAAAGTTACCCATGAAACGCTTTTCCTTGTTGATTACTTTGATTCTAAATTTCGTGCTGCTTCCATAGTCTATTGTATTTCTATAGATAAAAACCCTTAATAATTCTGTCCTTAACGAGAAACTATCTCTTTCACTCTCAAGAAATATGCCACAGCGACATAAATAAATGAAACGAAATTGTTCAACTATCGGGTAGTGAGCACTGATCTAGATATGGAACTTCGAGATTTTCGTGTGCGCCATTGCTATTTACGTTGTTGAGTTTGAGAGGACCTCACCGATTTTCTTGATGCAGAACATCGAGCTCTCTTGCTAAATGCGAAGTGACCGCTGCAAGACATTATAAATATAAGCGAATGACTGCTGAAGATTAGTGGTGTACAAAATTGAAAATTGACAAAGTAATTGATAGTAATTCTTTCATTTGAATAAAAATTTACAGTTTTCATTAATTTATATATTTCAAAATGACACGAAATTCGGCCGAAAATCGACCGATAGCAAAAAAAAAGTTGTAAAAATTTAAATGAGAAATTAAATTTTAGAAATTAGGGATTTCAAATGAATAATTGAAGTCGAAAATAAAATCGACCAGTCTACAGAATTTGAAAAAATCATTAAATTCACTATTAAGTTTAAACTCAGTGGGATTAATTTCCACAAAAAGTAATATTATTTCAAGGAATAACGGAGTCAAAAGTGGTGTAGTACGAGGACTGAGCTCTCTTTTTCGAAAGGAGTATTTCAGGTGATGCTGACGACCTAATTCTATCGCAGAATTGCTCACTAGCGAAAATTTCTAACTTATTAATTAGCTAGAACTGATGAGCTTCAACTGCTCATTTATTTATTTATTTATTTGATTGCTTAAAAGAATGGATATTATCAGTTAATCAGTTCTTTGCAAAAATCTTTAAGTCACAATGTAGGCTTTTAGTAGATTTTTAGATTTTTTAGATCATTTTAACTAGGTAGGTAATTTATAAGTGATATCATGGAGACATTTAAACATTTTCGTAGGTTTGGCTCATTGAATAATGGTGAAATATTCAAGATCTAATAAAGAAGAATAAATATCCTTTCATTTCATCACACTTTATGGAGCTTTCTTGCTGAATTTTGCATAATTTCTTTTATTTTTTCAAAAAATCTTTAAAATTTTTGTTTTTTCAAAGTCTCCGAAGTTTTTTGTAATGCTCAGTGTGGCACATAAATATAAAATTTTTTTATTCCGTTCACAAGAAAAATTACATATATATTTCTAGAGTGAAATAAGCAGATAAATCATTTATTTAGTGAGCTATCCTTGTGAACTTTTGCTGGTGACCTGAAATTGAAAGAAAAACTTATGGATCGCATGGATTTTTAAAAATGTTTTCTTACATTTTAGCAATTAACTTAATTAATCGTTCTTTTGATAAAATGATACAATTCTGAATTCCTTAAAAAAGACTTCTCAAAAAATTTTTGAAAGAGGCACAATTGTTCTTCTTCATTAACACATAATAGAGGCTAACTTAAGGCTCAACACTTCTTGCTGAGCGTGATGCTCCTCTTCTGCGTGTTCTTCGAGCAGTGGCGTCTCGTACATCTCGGTCTGAACTTCTCGATTCTTCCTCACTATGTCTGGAACCCTTTGTACTTCTAAAAATTACGCTTTCATAATAATAATTAGCCAGCTAGGCGGATTTTTTCATCATTTATCAGGATTTTTCCTCTTTCCGGAAAAAATTAATGAACTATAGAGCTACAATGTGATAAAATTTGTTCAAATAAGGCAAACCTGAAATTCATTGGAAGAAATCGACCGCGACTATCTCGTGGCCTTGTCCTAGCGAACAATGATCTAGCTCGGCTTAGTTCACTAGGAGATTTTCTTGCGCGTCGTTGCTGTGTACGCGGTTGACTTCGAGAAGATATTGAAGAAGTTGAAGATCTTGACTTTGAACTTCCAACCCTTCTTGAATTTGCAGAACGTCGACGAGCCATTTGTTCTTATTATTGAAATGTTGAACGAAAGAACGCGAAGATTATTAATGTGCAAAATCTCAACTGAAATTTTGCAGCGCTTTTATACTTTTCAAAAAATTTGCATATTCGCAGGTAGCGTAAAATTAATTTAAGTTGAAAATAAACCGGTGAACAGCTGTAAAATATAATTAATAAAAAATATCAATAAATATTAGTATTAATATTTTCTTAAATATTAATATGAAACGAAAAATATTAGATTTTATGGAAATCATTAAATTTTGAAAACCTTACTTACTTACTAGTTTCTTACTTTAACTGAATTGGATTTGACACTTGGACATCTGACGTAAATTCTGTGAGTCCAATGATTCTTTCTGAACATATCAACTGAATAAATGGTACTTCATACTATTTATATACTTCTAAAACATTTCATATTTTTTGCTAATTGAATGGTGACAGAAGCTTTAAAGCTTTTTGTCGTACTTTTATAGCTTTTTTTAATCCTTCTTTTTTAATGGTACATGGACGTTGAGAAAAGAGTGGATTCCTTTTCAATCACAGGAATGGCATCCGACTGAATGGCTTGAAAAGGCTTTCCTGCATCCAGCAGAGAATGCTGTAGTTGTCGACCATTTTTATTGCTATATTCTATTGTGTTTATTTTTTATTGCATTTTTTATTATGGAATGTGGAACTACTCGAACAAGTGATAGTAGAAGTCCGTTTCGCTCTTTTGCTTCTTTATTTCTGTTTACCCACACAAAGACCTAGCAGCTTAACATAGTTTTATTTCCTTATCAATATGTTATTTATTATTGTTCTTTGTTATTTTTATTAATATTTTACTATATTTCTTTGATTTAACCAAATTATTGATGAAGAATAATAATTCGGCTAAAAGGCCTATAATCTTTTATTATACTGCGATTTCGGAATATTGTATAGGTTTCGAATTAAATATGCTAAACATTGCTTTTCAATGACTTTTAAATATTTAAATATGGCTAAATTCTTTTTCAACATATCCTGAAATCCATTTCGTTACAGAATAGTTTTTATAATATTATTACATTATTTCACTGAAAGAAACTTTATTGTTGAATAAAGTCTCTGATATAACGTATCGTTTGAAATAATGAATATCTTCCCAGGCTCTGCTAAATAGTACCCTCCGATCTATCCCTGACAATTTCCTCGTAAGCCACTATATTCCTCTGGAACACCTCATATTTCATTGTTGCACCAAATCTTGTTGTATTTTGCTGCAACCTCAACCCCTTACCAAAAACTTTTACTATCTTTGACCAACTTCTTGTGATAACCAAAATCTTGCTAGTCTTATTGAACAGCGCATCTGAACCGCGCATCTCCTTTTCTTATAACCATTAGCGTTCCTTAAAAATCTCGGCCCGTTAAGTGGGAACTTTTCATATCTTCCAAAACTTGCATATTTTCTCGAAAGCATTCCAAAATTCCATGAATTTAGCTATCTTAAATTTTTCATAATTTATAGGTAATATTTATAACTCCCTTACTTTAATTTTCTCATAATTATTTGTAGATGATCTGACCTGATCTAACCTGCTGATGGCTGTAAATTTTTTTCTTAAACAGAGCACTTTTGGCGCAACAGTAGTTGAATAAGTGAGTCATCATTTCTGGTTAGGTTAGTATCACTGGCCGTTAGAAATTTTGTACAACTTTTGCATTACCGGTTGAACAACAAGTAATACTGCTCCAAGGCAGAATCTGATTCCTGATGGCCGATGATCTAATCCATTCGTCTAACTTGCTGCGGTTGCAAATGTAAAATACCAAAGCTTAATAGAGTGGTGATAGGAGATTTTTCTTATACCATACAAGCCACTTTTAAAATCCTCTTTATGCTATCTCGAACTTATCTCAAGCAAGACTAAGTGTTGAAGTACTCAATATATTAAGTGGCATTAAAACTGTCGAACTCCACCGCATCTATTCTTTTTCATTTTTTCCTTCTTCTACTAAGTTTGCGAATCACTAATTACATTAGATCGCAGATCATACTTAGTGGGAAATTCTATATAATTCAGTGGAGAGAGTTTTTGCAAATTCCAGTAAATGAATATTCCTTTATTAGAATTTAATTTAATTATAAAATCCTTTGTATTAAATGAATTTTAAAAAGAGATGGAATGAAATCTTTAAATGAAAACCAATTTTAAGTGTTGTATATTTAGGATGCACTTTTGCATATGGTTATCTGCGATTAATTTATAGAAAAAACAACCTAAAATGATGCCAACCTACTTATGAATAAAATTAAATAACATAATAATATAATGAATAAAACAATTTCAAAATAGCTAATTCATATGTTGCTTTGTTGCTTTGCTTCATTACTGTAAACCTTCTTTTATTATTGGTTATTTCATTAATTTATTAATTTCAAAAATTAAATTATTAATTAATTTATTAATTTTTTGTATTATTTTGATAATTATATAATTACAATAATTATAATTATATAATTATTATAATTATGATTATTTAATTATTATTATAATAATTATAATTATTTCTAAATCGACCAATCAATAAAAATCAGTTATTAATTTTTGAATTAAGTTTTGGTTTCAGCGAACAAATCGTAATTTAATTGTTTAACGCGCTTGAGGCAGCGCTTGTTTGATAAAATTTCTTTGCGACCTTCGACGACTTTTACACAACATAATTTATGCTTTAATTTTATAAAAGCTCGAAAATTCATGAGGAAGTGTATTTTGAGAAGAAAAGTTCTTTTATTTTCCATTTATAAAGGGCCATTCAGCCTGAATTTGAGTGGAACTTAGCAGATCCGTTCGATTTGGAGATAAACTGTGAAATTTTAAATCAATAGAATGTATTAAATAGAAAGGTGTTTTAGAACACTCGAGAAATTCGTCTATAAATATCGCCTGTCCAATAATTTGAGAACTTCTCGATTCAGTATTTACCATTTGCCGCAACTCAAGTTCTAGGAATTCCTGATTTGCTGTGATTTACAAGTTATAAGTTGCACTTGAATAAAATTGCTATAAATTATCATCAAATTCGTTCACCACCGTCAACGACATTCGTGTAAAACAAATTTCCCCGTTCATTTTGCTCCATTTCAATCGACTCGAAAAGAGCTTTGAAATTTCCAGCGCCAAAACCCTTAAAAATATTTTAAATGGGTGATATATGAAAAATTATTTTCAGAGTTTCAGAAAATATGAAAATATATTTCGATGGGGAGAGAAGATGCAGGAAAAATATTCAGTGCCAACAACTATGGAACAAATTTGGTTGAAAAGTTGAAACATAATTATTCGACGTGGTCGAAATCTTATAGGTGATGCTGGCGATCTACCTGAATTCTATCGTTTGTCTCTCTCGTAAAATAATTCCTCTGGGTCGACAATTCAATGCAACAAGCCTAGCCAGAAATGAAGAAGCCTTTAGAAGAAAAATGGGTAAATTAAATGGAAAGGTGATTTTAAAAACAGATCATTAATTAAAAATAAAATACCTGATGATTATGTCTCTGAATGATTTCAATGAACAACGTCGGTCTATCTTCGCACGGTTTCGTGAAAATTTGTAACAAATAGCCGTCATCGTCATAATCAACAAGAATGTTCAGTTTTTCCAGTGAATCCAGGTCTTCTTTCACCTGGAAAATAGCATAAAATTTCCGGTACCACAGAAAAAATGAAAATGTAAGCTTTTGAATTGTTTATCTCTACTCATTAATATATAATTAAAGTCTAAAATTCGGTATTATTATTAGTTCTTATTATTGGGATAAAACTGATGATTATCATCTAATGGTAATTGTAATACCTTGACTTTTGCCGATTGCAATTTTTTGCGTAAAGTCTTATAATAAACTTCTGGTATTTGCAGAAATTCCATACCACGAGCTTTTAACGCAGTTATCGCTTGAATAATATCAGTTGTGTTTAAGGCGATATGTTGCACTCCAGCTCCGCCATAAAAATCAACGAATTCCTGAAATTAATTTAAGATTTGTGCTTCAAAAATGAATCCTGCTGTGTATCTGTACAATAAACCACGCCACATCTTCCTATAGTTAGAAAATTAATGACATTAATATTAATAATAAATAAACTAAAATAATATTCTTAAACCACCTGTATTTGCGAAATTGCTTTACGTCCAGTTGCCGGCTCATTTATCGGCATTTTAATAGTTTCTTGAGCATTTGTCACTACAACAGATCGAAGTGCTGAATATTCCGTATGAATGATAGAATCATCCACTGACCAAAATCTTAACTTTTCGAATAATTTTTTATTAAATAGAAATTATCTCTGCAAAAAAATAAGAAGAAAATTAAGAGAAATTGTACCTATGAAAGCCTAGAACATTTTCATACCATTTCACCGTAATTTCCATTTGGTGTTCAGCTTGGTTACCAACACAATGATCAATGAAATGAAGTCCAACCTGTGGTAATTTGTCAAAAAGTTCGGTCTTCATGTTATGCTTTCGAAATCCAGGAAGGAAAACACCGTTATAATTTCTCCTCTCAATTAAAGTGTGAACAGTGTCACCATACTGCAAAAAATTTACATATCTATTAATAGACATTACCTATCATTATCCTGGATTTCCTGAATTTGTGATTCGCAGAAAAATTATTGTGCTTATTAAATTCTTATTAATTTTATTAAAATTGGAGGAATGTATTATTAAAAAACTGCTGCTGATATCCAGCCAAATCAGAAATAATAAGCGCTTACCACTTGTTTCTGTATTTATTAAATGTGGAACAAGTAATTTGACTAAATGCCAAAAATGCCAACATGGTTTTCAACAGTATTTTATATCAATTTAAAATACATTATTTTTGTAAGTTTTTAAAATTTATGAATTAAATTAAAATTAAATGAATTAAATTTTCAGAAAAAACATGGAAAAATTTACTATAATCGACTAAAAAAAATTTTAAACAAAATTTGCCTAAAAAAAATTTGCCTAATTTTTGTCTAAAAAAACTGAAAAATTCAATGGAAAATAAAAAATTCACCGTTTGAAGCGAAGCAGTTTTAACAAAACCATATTCATCGGATTCTTCACTAACTTCTGATAAAATTTTCGCACCTTTCGAACGAGCTTTTTCGATAATCCACTCAATATTTTCTACTTGAAATGCAATATCTTTGACACCATCGCCATGGTGAGCAACATGCGCACCAATTTTTTTGCAACATGGCAGTAGAGCTGATTCGAATACAAAAATTATCTGCAGTTAAATTTTTCTATCTCTTTGGTCATGCAAATCATTGTTGAAATGACTCTTTCACATTGGCATAGTACGTTACCTTTCCTTGTTGAACTGCATGCGATGCGATTAGTCGATTACCAGTTTCCAGGCCGCGATAAGCAAGTGGCTTAAAGCCAAATAATGCACAGTACCAGAATGCTGCCTTAAAATAATATAAATTATATTTCCATATAATAAAGTAAATGCGCTTTTGATTTGTTGGCCTTGGCCCTTTCTTACAATTTATTACTTTATAATTACTTTAATTAAAAACATTCCCATACTTTCTCATTCATTTCACATTTTTACTCACCCTAAAATTTTTTTTAAATTTGCAAATCGAGTTGCCACAACTTTTTCTCTTTTTTGCTTTAGCACTTGGCCTATTTAATTAATAATATCTGTGGAGCTAGCAAAGGCAGAAAGGCGGAAAAGGCGGAAGTTTTATAATTGATGTGATTCATTCTGGCAGTTCACAGAATTTCTTTTTAAACAGATGCATAGTCGCTTGGGCAGCAGCAGAAATTCTCAACTAGTAGAGAATCCTCTCCTTAGAATTAATTTTAAGATTTTAAGGAGGTTTCGAGGCTTATTGGCATCCAAAGCCATATGGCCAATCTTTTCAACTGCTAGGCATATTGACAAGAGAGGGACTCTCTTTACTCTAATCATATAGTGATAAGTATGTAGAATGGAAAAAAGTTTGGCAGCCATTGATCTACAGCAAAAAATTGATGGCCAGAAATATGTCGAAATTTCCTCCTTTGATAATAAAAAACTTCGAAATAAATATTGCCAACCTGTTTAGCATTGCCAACCCAAAATCGTACATGATCGAAGCATATAAATTTGCCGTGATTCGAGTTCGTTTCAGTCACCTGTAAATTCGCTTAAATTTGCATATTTCACAATTTGTTCTATTCAAATTTAAATTTTTTTTCTTCGACCAACATTTCCTTCTAAAATTCTAACATTCTTTTTCGTTTATCAGACTTTTTAAAAAATAATCCATATCTTTATGAATGAGCAATATGAATCTAAATTTTATAGATGTACAATACAATGGTCTGGTTAATGCACAATTATTGTGTTTATTGTGTTTAATATTCATAAGGCAGGAGGAATCAGTAATGACCAACTCATTCAGCTATGGTATGTTAGTGCGACTGAAATCAAATCAAAAGGAGGTTCGACCTATTTCCCATGGTCGAAATAACCTAATAATAATAAAAAATTGTTGTTGCTACCGATCCAAAACATATTTCCATCGTCAAGTGACTCTCTGGCATCTGATTAATCGCAACATATTTATTGTATGTACAATATCCTCAGCACACAGTCAAAAATAATAAAAAATCTTCTAATAAAAGGCGAAACTATTTGCAAACCTAACTAATTTATTTAAGGGTGAAAAACCAGAAATGAGAATTACTAACCATTTTTTTAAGACGACAGGTAACTAAATGCCTTTTTTATTCGGTGATAACTGTACAATGACGATTTTTGAATATTTAAGATGTTGAAAAGTTTAAAAAGGCGGTGACAAAATTATCTCCACGTGACTCTTAAAAAATTCTTTTAAACCTGATCTATCGTAATTAGAATCATTTGTCATGTATTTTTTACAACAGATGATTAAACTTTAATTATAAAAATTGGCATTTGATGTTTTGATAAAAATTTCGAATTGATCACAAATCATTAAATAAGATGCAAAATGACGAAGTATTAAGCATTAAGACGAAGTATAATAATAATAACATGCACACACGCACACCTATATAAACCAACAAGATTTCACAAGATAAAAACGATAGATAAAAACATTTTTTCAAAGATATTAACGAAAAAGATATAAACTAATCGCTAATGATAAAACCCTTCTTCTGATACCATTACTTATTAGGCTGACTCCAATGGCTACAAGGGCAAGACGATTGCAAGCATCGCGGTCTGATGCCATCGTCGACAGCAATAGAAGCCATTCCTTTTTCCATTGTTAGTCCATAAATCGCTGGTTCACCTATATGTTCAAAATCTTTTCTGACCGTATCAGTCCAAGACTTGATTGGCCCAGCTCGCTTTTGACGCCATCCATTCACACGGTTTAGCAAGTAATGAAATATGCATGAACTCTTGCGGTGTATGACGGAGAACATTCCCTAACCAGCGAAGACGTGCTCTATGATAACATTATTAATGCAAGTGGTATTTGAACGAAGGCGGATGCAATCATGTGATATTTTATCCGCTCGATGGAACCCGTAAAATATACCTTAGAGAAGAGTGGTCAAAACCAGATGACTTCTTAATATCCTTCATTCTCATTGGTCATGTTTCGCAGCCATATAGCAAAACTGAACGAATCGGCTAAATAGATCGCGGAATTTCGTTTTTATGGTGATTTCACGATGGCTCCATAAAGGTTTCGTTAACCGGAAGGATGCATTTCTCGTTGCCGTAATTCGGCTTGTAATATCGTCTTTTGCCTGGCCATTCGGTATTAGGATGGATACAAGGTATTTAAAATTAAGCACTTCCTTAACCGGTAATGAATATACGAAAAGAGGCATTTTATCAGCTTTTTGCACATAAGACGAAAACACTTTCGTTTTATTTACATTGATCCTGAGTCCGATTCTCGCTGCAGTTGCTGATACTTGTTTAGCATTATTTGCATTTCTCATATTTCATAACTCTTAGCAAAAAGGATGTTATATTATATCATCAGCATATTCAAGATCTGTGACACAATGCTCTGGACTGATTTGGACATCTCTTGATTGCCGACAAGCGGTGTCCATTATCCAGTCTATCGCATAATAGAATATTGTAGGAGAAAGGACACAAACTTGATGGATACCAGTTTTTATTTCAAAGGATTCTATTAGTTCAACATATATATATATAGATTTGCGCCGACGTACGCTGATAAATGTGTGAATCAAATAATTTTCTATGGAACACCTTCGTGTATCATTATCCTCCAAAGCGCCATCAATTGAATTGAAGACAACTACAAAGTCGATGAAACACGTGACAGTGGGTTGCAAATATTGAAGCGATGTTCCAACATTCTTAATGAGAATATCTGGTCATCACAACCGCGCCCCGGTCTGAATCCAACTTGATTAGGGCGCATCCTGTTGTCCCATAAGTCTGTTGTAAAAGGGAAGTAAAAATTTTTGTTAAGACGTCTAGTATACTGATTCCTCGATAATTGTCGAGTATGTCCTGTTACCTTTCTTGAAAATTGGGAGCAGAATTGCTTTGCTCCAGTCATTTGGTAATATTTCTTTTTTCCAAACCAGGAAGTACATGTTCAACGTGCGTTATCAAGGATAATGGATAACATTTGAAAAGTTCAACTCGAAGACCATCTTCTCAGGGAATTTTATTGGCAGTAAGCTTATGGATTATAGAGATTATTTCCTCTTCTATTGGCTATTCACAATTGCAAACGTAAGGCTCGACGGGCGAATCAATTATATTCAGGATAACAGAAGGTGCAGGTGCATCATGGTTAAGTTTGGCCTTAAAGAATTCCTTCGACCTTATGAGGTGATCCTTTATACTCTTACGCCACGCCATTGTTGTCCCTTATTATTTCACTGATCGTTCCACGAATTACAGTTGGTTTATGGAGAAGGCGAAATAGTTCCCTATTATCGCCTAATCGAGCTGCCATCTCCAATCTCAAGGTCTTCAATAGTGATTTCTGTCTCGCCGTGCTGTTGTCATTGCAATTCTTCGAATCATCCGGTAGTCAGGATCTCCTAACATTCGCGCTTTGGCAGCTTTTTCAGACATTTGGACAGTTGCTTCCCATATCTAACTGGCGCACCTCTTACTAGTATACCATAGCATGTAAGAGGCTGGTTTTCGTATTCTTTTAGTTGAGACCAGTATTCATTTGCCGTTCCAGAAAATTCATCGATATTTGTACCACTGACATGCTTCAATAATTCGATTTGAAATACACTCAGTGTCTGAATTTTTTAATTTGAGATGGTTGAAGGATCTTGGAGAATGTTTGTTACGAGTTGTCAATTTTATGTGGATCTTGGCTCGGACCATAAAATAGTCAAATCCATGAAGATTGCCCGTTTCAGCGCTGTGATAGGAACAACTATCTAATACGAAACTTTTCCAACAGTAACTGACTAAGATATAATCAGTCTGGATGAAGTGCTGGAATGCTATGTGATTGGATGTTTTCTACGATGTCAAAAACAAGTATTATAATGATAAAACCCTAAAATATATTTTACAAAAAAAGCTGCTTGCTGTTTGGCTTGAATGCTCTACATAAAAATTCACTTCATATCACTGGATATCACACTTTAATATAATGGAATATAAGAGATATTAGGGCTTAATAAAGCAATTGGCATTCATTTATATACTGATAATCAAAGAAAAAAAAAAATAAAGATCATGCCAATTTTTATTTAGTTTCAACGACTATTTTCGATCAATTTTTCCAATATTCTGATTTTTTTTAGTAATAACTGGTTAGCACCACCATTACTGGATAGCTATACCGATTAGCGATTAGCACTTTTCGCCACTAAGTCACTTTATCAATAGAAATACAAGTGGGCCACTAGCACCGATTAGAAGCTTCTTCTTCCTTTTTTAGTTTAGTTTTCTTAAAACCAATGCCTCAATCAATGTTCCCCTTTTGACAATACTTTGAATATTAAATAACTTACTTGAATTAAATATTTTAAATATTTAAAAATATTTTAAATATTTAACAAATATTTAATAATAAATATTTAATAAAATTTAGTTTTAATGCTTTTCCAGAATGTATTTTTTATCATTTGTATTCGTTTATATGTTTATATATTTCTTATTTTTATTTGCATAGTTCGACTTATAAATATAGCGAAAATTTAATAAGTAAAGATTTTTTAACGATAATTCTTTGGTTATTTCTTTATTTGATCGATGTTCCCCTGAAAAATTTGAAAACGAATTTATTTTTCATTAACTACATTATTGTTATTATTCATTATAGCAAAAAGAAATGGAAATTCGCAATTTTACGAAAAAAAGAACGAAAATTTTTAGTAATAAAAATAGTTATTTTCTACAGGAAGGTCGTAAAAAACAGAAAAATGTCTTATTTGAAGATTAATGCCTTCGTTTATAATTGTTCTGCTTTTATTGTAATGAATAAACGAAACGCAGTGGTAGTGATAAACACAGTGATAAGAAATTCGAGAAAAAATATTCCACAAAAATGTGATCTTTACAAAAAGGTGATTTTAAAAATTTCCATCTATAAAAAAAAGTTGAAAGTAAACAAAAAAACAAATTTAAAAAAAGTTAAAATTATTGAGATTATAAAAATAACTATTTGGCCATTTTAATAGCAAAGAGGAAAAGTAATGCTGGCCAGCCATGTCTACTTCTATCGGCAAGTGAAATTCATCCCTACGAAAATTTATATGGTCCGACAAGCAAGCGGTGCGAGAAACCAGAAATCTAACCAGAAATGGTGAGTGTCCTGAGAAAAAATTGAACTATAGGGGCTGGAACATTGTTGAAAAAATTTAATAGACCATTCAGTTTAGTCATTTCTAAGTTTTTTAGAGGATTGTGTAGCCAGTAATTTCCGTAGCCACTTCCAAAATTATAATTTTATAAATTTGCAAAAATTTTCTTGTCTTTCCTCTAATACGCTCATCGTTTCTCGGCTGGTTCTATTGGCTGATAAGGCTCTTCAGAGGAACACCTGGAGATTGAAGATGGCAGATGGATATCCAGCACCAAGAGGAAAAAATGCTACCACTTAGCAGCATCTTCGGATCGCCAGTTGCCTCACTTTTTTCCAAACTGTTGTGGAATTTGAATTACACGACGACACAAATTTTTTTGTCTTTATTGAAGTAACCATTAAAAATATTTAACTAATCCACGATTGATTGAATTAATCTAAAGTAATATTTTGCAATTTTTATTATTTAATTATTTTATTATTTTCTAAACCATCGTTTATTTTATTATTTTCTAAACCATCATTCGCCGTCTCATTAACAATTACCATAAAAAAAGTAAAATCGAAATAAACCTCCTACGAAAATTCGATTGAGAACATTGTGAAACCATCTTGCATCTTTGCCAACCATGATTTCCGGCAAATCAATCAACGGTTTATCCAAATGTCGAGAGTTCCGAGATTATTTCCGCGATTTTCAATTTCTGGAAAACAGAATTTTGCTTCTCCATCAGAAGGAAATATATCGATATGTGCTTGGCACGACGCATGATCCACCAGAGGAATTAATTAGATCCCGACAGATGACAGATTTCCATATACTTCTTTCGCCTTTATTCCCAATCATATTGTCCCAATTATCTGGGATATCTCACCAATGTTACTTATAATCCTTAAAATATTAATAAACCATATTCACTTTAACGATAAAAAATGGACCGAAATTATGAAATCTACAATAAAACGAAAAAGAATTGATTAAATTTATTAGCTTAAAAAGGTTAATCTTGAATTAAGCTGCGACGGTTGCTTAAAGATATTTTTTAGAGTTGAAAAATAGAACGAGTAAGTGGATGAGCAATTTATTTGATCGTACATGAATTAGCATAATCGCTGTATAGCAACGCCATAACAATTCTGAGGCAAACTGCGAGATAACAATTATGAAAATATATAAAAAAAAATCACAGTTTTATGAGCACTCATCCTACTTATAAATTGGAAAATTCCAGTATATTGCATTTATTCCATTTCAGCCAAAAAAATTATCTTGATTCTGAGATTTTCACTATCTAAAATCATAATTGATTTTATAACCCATAGAACTCTTAGCCAATCCATTATAAAGCTCTCACGAGGATAATTTATTGGATAACAGGCAGAAAAAACACAACTAAATTGATAATAAATTATATAAATTAATGCAAATAAATAAATTAAATTTGACAAACTTTAAAATGAAATTTCATCACTGATGCCCTATATATAAAGCAAATTTGGATTTAAATTTATGTAAAAATAGTTCAAATCCTTCCTTTAAAGTACTACAGTGGGAAAAATCACTATTTGACCAAAAGCAGCCATAAAAAGAAACGAAATACAAATTATTTAGTCAGGAAGGCAAAATGAGTTCGATATGAGCACCAAAGCAACACTACAAATTGTTCTAAAACGTGACATAAAACTAAATAAGAGAAAAAAAAAGTTAAAAACTTTAAAATTTTAATATGATAAATGGATGAATGAATTAAGATTAACGCAAACAGCCATACATTTGCAAATATACTGAACACTGAAGATTATAAATAATTTATAAAGCGTTTTATGATCATGAGAACTTGATATGAAAACATAAATATAACCAGGTTTTTATGCGAAAACAATTTGACCATCCGAATGATTCACTTCAAATGGTTTATTGCCATTCTTTTCTTGCGGAATGTTTTGCAATGTTGTTTCAGATGTTTTCATGTTCTCTATAGAACATTTACTAGAAAGTGAAGTTGAATCACAAATTCCATAATTGAAAGATACATCGGGAGATGCAGATGCTTCACTTCCACTAAAACTGGAAAAAAATAAAATTAAAAATAAATAAAAAATAATTCTATTTCTGTAATTATCACGTAATATCTTTTGGATCACAACAAATCTGATCAGTTAATCTTCCAATTGACTTTTTTCTACCACACTTATTCCAGTTTCTTTTTTTAGATCATTGGCAATTTCTTCAATTTCTTCGTTTTTTATTTCAATAAAACTTTCTTCAATCTCACTGAAACTAAGATAAAAAAACTTAATGTTTTATGAATATCTTTCACGAATTTGATAAAGAAACTTGCAATATCTTGCTTTTCTAAAAGAATAAATAATTAAATCTTTCAGATTTTATAAATTTATATTTCACCTTTGATTTATGAAGCTAAAACTATCGGTTAACATCGAATCCATACGTTTCATTGTTGATGTCTCGCAGTCCGCACATTGAGCTGTCACAGAACTATTCTGAAAATAATGAATAATGAAATTATAAATAAAACAACAAAAATGCCAATGCATTTGTTAATAAGATTAAGAAAATTTTAGAAAGGATTTATTAAAAAATTTCATTTTCAAAGCCACCACACCGACTAAAAATTGGAAATTGGTATAGCTTGTTCATTTTGATATAAAAAATATAACCAATATACTAATATAACTGAAATACAATGAAAATGATAATTACATTGGAATAGCTCAATTCCCCACTTTGGTGTCGTCCACGCGAACTGACTTTATCAACTGGAGTGGAAATTTCCAATTCACCGCATTTTGCCTAAAATTTATGTTACTGAATTTAATAGAAACTAATTGACATGTAAATAAACAATTTACTTGTAAAAATAATTCTTCTAAATTTATATTATTTCTAATTCTTCTAAATCAATACTTCTAAATTTTTGATCCTTTCTTCTGTTGTACTTGATTCACTGAACTTTGTGAGACCATCACAATCAACTTCATCCTAAAATATATATGAGATATTGAACGAGATATGGACTTTTCATCCATCTAAATCGGAACTACAGCGAGGACACTGAAATGTCACTCTAATTAAGGAAATATGGCCTGATGGTAAAGAAAAAGAAAAGTAATGTGGTACACTTGCCACCAGAGCATAGCGAACATACAGGTTAGCAACAAACACCTTTATATCCTATAGTCACAGCTGGATTGAAGGCAGGTAGAGCTTGGTGAAACTCGAAGCATTCAGAAATTCATAAGCAAAAAAATGAGAGAATGACACAAGAAAACGATGAAGCAGAGGAAATACCATGGCAAAGCAAAGCTCTCCATAGCTTGTGCCACTGATAAGCAAATGCGATGAGTGACATTCTACCAATGGCTAAAGAAAGTTGGAGTAACACTGAAACGCTAATTACAGAAGAAGTAGTAAGAATCTATCGAAACAAGTACCTACCACAATAGACAGAACTCCGTCTCAGAAATAATCCAACACATAGTGATAAGATGTAAAATGCAAGAAAGGCACCGGCATATTGCTCAAAGCCTCCCCAGACTAAATGAGATTCTTCAGAAAATTGTAAAGAATAAGGCGAAGATTTCATGGGATTCCCCCATCCAAACAAACAAACAACTACTGGCCAATTAACTAGATATCGTGTACAAGAAATCAGCACTGGTAATTGATATATCAAGCGACAGAAACGTCAGAAAAAAGGAAATGAGAAATAAGAAAAATATCAAAGGGTGAAAGAGGAACTAGAGAAGAAAGGGAAAATAAAGACCAAAGTAATTCCAGTGATAATTGGAAAACTTGGAACTACGACCTCTAAACCTCTAGAAGAGTGGCTTCAGCATACTCTAGGAATAACATAACAATTTTCTATCCAGGAATGCACACCATTACGAACAGATAGGATACTAAGCAGAACTTTCAATCTCCCAGGCTTCTGGTAGAGAACCCGAGGTTGAAAACGGTCATGACCACCTACAAGAAGTGGAAAAAATTTTATTTATACGTAATGCACCAATCTTATTTTAAATGAATGCAAATCATATAAAATTTAAAATAAATTAAATGTAAAATTAATAAATAAATTAATAAATTTTTAATACCGATAGCTCAGATATAAAATTGATAAACGGAAATTGAATGAGGCTTGTAGAGTTGTTAATAGCCTTCCCATTTTCTTCCTCAGCTTGAGAACCTTGTATATTATCTCGTGATAACCTAAAAAATAAAATCGCAAAACCACTAACTTAGATAATAGACAATATCACTGATATCAAAATAGAGAAGAGTCGAATTTTACGGATATGAACTATATATATATATATATATGAACTATAGATATATATAACTATATTTTTTTACTTCTGTTTTACGGTAATACCTTGCAGAGATATTTTCAGAAGAACGAGAACGAGTTAATGGTGGACGTTCATCTTCCTTTTTCCCTCCAAACGAAATGAATCGGAAGAAAGAAGCAGCTGGTTCTTTGGAACCCTGAATTGGAACCCTAACAGCAAATTTATATAGAAAAAACAAATAAATCACGCATTTGTAACGAGTTTTGCAAAACATTCCATCTTTTTTTACAAAAAGATTCATACTTCACACTTTTCGCGGAATAAAAATTTTTTTCTCAAGAACTAAAATTCGGTCACTAACAAATATTCAAAATCGAAATATTGAGATACATACCACTGGAGCAGTGAAAAATCGTTCCAAACTGGGACCTCCATAAACTTCAATCCAAAGCCTAAGCCCCCTTGGATCAACTTTTAATGAACCCTTGCCATCAGGAGGTGGAATATACATCACATTCAATAAATTGGTATTTGCTCTTAAATAAGCCCAAATCGAAAACATGTCGGGGTCACCAGCTTCTTTGAATATTTGCACTTTTTGCTTCAAACTATTGAATAAAAATGTCCCAAAGAGACCGGAATAAGTGTGTAACGCCAATTTCACCTAAAAAAAGTCATAAATAATCGGTCAAAAAATATTCCCTATCTTTTTTACTTCAATTACGATAAAAGAAAAATAAATATAGGAAACCCAAAAGTGTTCAAAAAATAACCAAATACTCCTGCGTAAACTCAAAGGCAGCAGGAAATTTATGCAAAATTTGATGGACGCAGTCAAGCCACTGTAGAAATATTGGTGACTGTTCATTTTTATTATTGAACAAACCGCTTCTATCCGCAAATTTATGACCAAATTCAATCCAGTCTCGACGAATCAAAAATTCGAAACCCTTAAATTTTATAAAAGGAAAAGCAATGAACTAATTACTAATTACTAAGAAAACTAATTTCTCAGGATTCAAAAATAGCTTAGGTTAATTCATAAAATCTAAAACTATATTTAACAAAATTTATCAGAACCAATAATTTAAATAATTCATGGATGTATACGAGAAATATCTATATCATGAACAATTGAAATCAGAACATATAAAATTTACGAAATTTCCGCCAAAAATAAAATCTAAATTCGAGCAAAAAAGCTTTAAAATACTGGATATTTAATTGAAAAACATAAAAAGATTTGAAAAACCTCTATAGTTCGAAAGTAAGGATCAGCGATAATTTTTGCTAATGTTGTAACTTGAGCAGTTCGATCCCATCCATCTGAACAATGGACGAGCACAGAAGTTTCTAAAAATTTTTTAATAGAAATGGAACACCACTGAAGCACAAATGCAATAAATGATAACGAATTTAAGCAACTTACTTTCTTCAAGTAACTTTTTAACACACGTTTGTGCTGTACTTAAAATTTCAGTAAGAAGCGAAAGCCACTGAACAACTCCATCAGAAGATGAATTATTATTTGAACATGACACACTTGCTCTTAAATCAGCAAAATTGTTCCGAACTGCATGAATATTCGGCAAACCTGCGAACATCACTTCAGCAGGAGAATAATAATCTGCAACAGAAATAGAAACATATGAATTTCCCTTTCCATAAATCACTTTCAATAACATGGGCCATCTAAACTAAAACCCTAAATTTACTCTAAATTTAAAAATTACCAGCGTTTTCATAGCCACCACCTCGCATCCAATTTACATAAGCAGCTGAATAATAACGACAGTCCACAATCAGAAGTGGAGTAACTGGAACTATAAATGCAAATAAAAATTTAACAACAAACAAATAAAAAGAAGAAACTGAAAAAAAGAAAAAAAATGTTAAACAAATGAAATAAGCTAAATGACCAATATTTTACTACAAAACTACCAAAAAATGAATCAATATTACAATTTTAAAGAATTTTCAAAAATCAGCAACCTTGTTTTTCATCTTCTTTCACAGATTTTTCTGAATGACGAGATCTCATAGCCTTCAATGTTTGCTCATCTTGTTGACTTCTATACATAAAAAAATTCTGCCATGGTTGGCTACATCGAATGAGAACTGTCTCGTTTTCCTTCGAATACCACACAACTGCAGGAAAACGGTACAACATTCTTGCACCAGCTGCTTCAACCAAATGTTGATCCGACAGATCAGACGGTACAATAAATCTACGAGGATATGTTTCGCATACACTGAAATATCCTAAGATAGCAAACGAAATAAACAAATAAGAGAATTTAAGCACCTATTAAATTTTATTCCATTTATTATTTATTATTTCATTTATTACCAGAAAAAAACAATAAAGCAATATAATAATACAATGATATGTCAAAAAATAATACAATGATATGTCAAACAATAAAGCCTAAGCCTAAGGCGTAAAAAATAAGATGAAAATATTTACTTGAATTCATTATTTACATCGGATATTCTCCAATGCACACTATCGAATCCAAGACGAACGAATTCATTTTCTAAAGGTACATCGGCATCTAGACATGGATTATCGATAAGCCATTGTTTCATTTCGCCATTAGCCATTTTCTGCAATCCAATTTGTATATAGAAGCAAAATAGGAATACCAAAAAACATGGATATAAACGTTGATTCGTTGATAGAAATCAGTAGATATGAAAAAAAGAACTTTTTTGGCTTCTGCAGCAAACGTGCGAGCAAAAACTGTTCTGACGAGTGCAGCGGAAGAAGTTGCAAAGATTATTGTCTCCTCTAATATTTTACCCCAATCCAGAGACGATTCGTTTTCGTTAATAGCCACCCTGAATGTACAATTAAATTTAAGAAATGATAGTTCGACAGCATAATTCATTTTAGCAAAGTAAACTAATGCAAATTACAAAGACAAAAAAAAAGAATAAATATTCCTTATATACCTATAGATACGACCACTTTTACAATTAATTTGTAGAAAATGATTTCCTATATCATGTACTTCGTCAATTGATAAAATTGGTATGTTTGCAACAACTTTCTTGGAACGCTCCACTAATGCTACTCGATAATTTGTTAAATATATTCCGCCAGTTTTCGTTGTCGTATAATTTGTTAGCATTTCGCCAGGCAATTTCGCTAACGGAAAAACACTCTTAGTATCCTAAAAATTAGAGGATGGATGCTGTAGCAAATCAATATAAAAATTTTTCGCAATTCACTTGCCACATATTTTTCACTGAATTTTATTGAATTAATGTCAAAAAATACCACTGAATAAATCGAATAAAATCTATCATCGATTATGCAAATTTTTTGTCGCAAAATCGAACCTCGGAACATATTTCTTGATGTTTCTCTTGACTGCTACCATTATCGCTATTATTTCCACCACCATCCTCTCGTTGTAGATCACTCAAATGAATCAAATCAATAGATCTCGATATAGAACCCGACGCTGAATACTCATCATAGGCCGATGGTATAGGAATGGCCTCCGAGGCCGTACAATCTGTGCGCGGAATTTTGGCGAAAATTTTCTTGTCGATTTTCTCGACCAAATCAATACAATATCAACAGATTTTGTTTTTTTTTAAATGAAATTTCAAATTGGAATTTTAAATTGAAGCAATCGTAGGCAACAACAATTATCGAATCTGAAAATCTATTATTGCCATAATTTCAAAATAAAAAGACTTCTTTTACAGTGACGTGACGTGATGTGAAGTTTATAAAAAAACATTTAAAAAATCTGATTCGTCCTATAAATTTACGAAAATAAAATATAAGCAAATAAATGAAAAGAAACAAATAGGACGAAGAAAGTCTGAAATATATCTGATGATAAAATGGAAAAGTAATCAATCAAGTACGTCAAATTATTTATTCTCCCGTATAACCAAATATTTCAACCTTTGTCCTAATCCTCTCCCCTTCCCTTTTTTATATTCCACCCACTCTTCTATTTACCTTTAAAAATTGACCCTCTCTTAATGATTTTAAATACACACAAATGAGTGATCATTGTTTTTCTATCTCACCAATGTGTTGCACTGACGTACAACGTTCTTTGAGTTCCTTCAATATTTTTTCAATTTCTCAAAAGAGCAATTAGACTGCTTATTTTATTAATTACTAACAATCGTTAAAATAATAAATAATTTCTATTTTCTTCATCTCAATAAATTACAATACTTTTACAATAAATTTTTAAATTAATAGTTAAGTAATAATAATAATTAAGTAGTTTTGAAACTATTTCAAAATATAAATAAAACGTAAACCTTTAAAATACATAATGAAAATGTAAACTTGTTAAATATGATTAATACAATTTTACAATTAATATGATTGAATATACTTGAAATATATAAAACATATTGTGATTAACAATATAAACAATGCAACTACGTAATTAAAAATTATATTTGAAAGTTTATAATCTCTCAGTGGAGCCCAACTCTCTCTGCACTTTCACCCCCAAGCGATTCTCGTATTACAGAAGATCCTTAGGGCTAGTAGATCAGCAGAACCGACCAGAAGAATCAATTTAAAATCTAATTCAAATTTTTAAAAATTAATTTCGATAGGAAAATAATATTCGGTAATTTTAAAACATTTAGCCAAGTAATTAAATCAATAAAAGGCAAACCAATGGACATACGCCACATACTCTTTACGGCGATTTCCAAAAAAATCCGCGACATAATGCTGGCGAAATCCGCCCATTAGCGATTTCGATAACTTTTAAATTACTTTATTTGTTGTTTATTTTAAAATATGAATTACCATAAGTAATAAAAATATTTTTAAAACAGACAAAATTTTGGATTATGATAAATGCGTGGATGGGAACCATAAGATAAATGTGGTGAGTGAAGATGAATATCGTTAAATCAATGGGTGGAAATCGTTGGACAAAACGAAGACGGACGGACATCGCTCGACAAATCGAGGACGAACGGACATCGTTGGACAAATCGAGGACGAACGGACATCGTTGGACAAATCGAAAACCAACGATGAACAGCGAAAATTTAAAATATAAATATCTTAAATAAAAGTAACAACAAAACGAATTTATCAACGAATTTTGCACGAAAAGTACAACTAAAAAATGTTTTAAAAAAATATTTGCAGAGAAAAACGATCGAATTCACAATAATAATTATGAAAAAAACCAAAGACGGACGCTCATGAATGATACAATAGACGTAGCAGACGTAACAAACGCGCCAAACGTGATAAACGTGACAGACATGACGTACGTGACCAACAGATCACATGATAACTGAAAACACGACGAGACGAATTTAACATCGGAACGTTTAAATAAGAGAATAAGATGAGAATGGAGCTGGAAAAGATCAAAATATTCCGAATTTAGAGAGTACGCAAAATAATGAGAAGACATTTTGGTGAGAGAAAAAAGGGATGAGAAATAGTATAAGAAGAGAAACGAGAACGAGCTGGCTTCGACTTCCCACGTGTTTACTGAGCGAAATCAATCAATAGTTTTAGGGAATGTGTACACAATGTGTGTGTATTGGCGGGATACTGCGCTAAATGATATTTTGTGATAAAAATTATGTGGTGACAGTGAATGATATTTCGTAACTAAGTTTTATGCCATTTACTGATAAGGTGATAGTGGTGAATGTGATAAATGCAAAGGAATTTTATCACAAAATTTCAATAAATTATCTACTAAATTATAAATTATCTTTTTGATTAATGATCTCCAAGCGACTTTTTTAAGTCATTGAATCATACATCTGATCATTTGTTAAATTGTTTTAGGCCACTTAATTGTCAATTAACCATAGATGCATTGGGTGCATTGAGAGGTGACAATTTGGGTGCAATTCTGGCATCGCAGTTGGTGTCGGCGGCTCATCTTTACTGTTATTCCCGAGTGATTTCTCCTGGCGATTCTTAACCGCACCAATTATCAGCGAGTTTAACCAGAAATGACGAGTGCTAATCACTTTACGTACAATGCGCCTAAATCATTCCAGTATAAATTCAGAATTTGCGAGAAAAAAAGATTCGTTTAAAAATACGTTAAAAAATACGTTAAAAATACGTTAAAAATTTACACTAAATGAACCATGGCCATAAATAAGCCGAAAAAAACCTTGGTTACAATGGTAAACGTGGATATGTCCATATTATGTTGAAACCGAAATTCATATTGCTGGTGAATGTTTGGTGAACTTTATTGCGAGAGATCACATAATCACATATCACATAAGCGATCACCAATTCACCAATATGAGATACGCAGGACAGCTTATGCTTTATAGGCATTATAGATATTATAACGAAACACGGACATAAATGGTGATTTGAGTGGACGGGACGCTTAATGAAAGACATATAAGTGGACAGCGAGATTAATGGTCACACGAGTGGATAGCACGTTTAAGTACCATATTAGCGGACAATACGATTAAATAGACATATGAATGAAGAATGTGATTAAAAAGTGAACATGTGGATGGACAATACGATTAATTAGATATGAGTGGGCATGTAAATGGGCACAGTTGTATGAGCACAATACGGTTAAATGGGTATATGAACGGGCAATACGGTTATATGGACATATAAATGGGCAAAACAGTTGGCTGGACGTATGAGCGGCCAGTGAGAGTGGAAGATTAAAAAGCTATTAGCAATTGACACTCATGTCTAAGGTACATTCTACGGATCCGCCGAGCAGATAAAAAGACCTGGACTGACAGTCAGGAAAGATTTTGTACGTACAATGGGACCAGCGATATATGGACTTAGACAATGGAAAAGGGAATGGCTAGCGATGGCGTCGGACCGGGCAGCTTGGAGATGTTTTACTCCTTTAGCCAGCGGACTCAGCCTAACCAGTAATGGTGAGAGATGTTAGAAGAGGAAGGACGTATGAGCGGGCAATACGGTTAAATGGACATATAAATGAGCAATTCAGTTGGATGGACGTATGAGCGGACGGACATATTAACGGAGAGCACAATTGGATAAACAATGCGAAAAATTAGTAAATAAAGTTTATTAGTATAATTTTGCAGCTATTAAAATTAACAAATAAAATTTATTGGTATAATTTTGCAGCTATTAAAACAAATTTTTGGCTTTTTCAGGATCAAAAATATTTCAAATAAAATAAGAAATATCCATCAAAAATAAGAAATTTTTTTGAAATATTTTTCCTCCTTTTCTTTTAGCAATGATCATAACTTTGGTTTCATAGGATCCTCAAATTATTTGAATTATTGTTTCACAAGAGATTTCGATCATTTGTAGGTGAATTCTCAAAGTCAACCGGGATTTCATTTCTAATAACAGGTTTTCACCTATTTTAAAAACAAGGGAAGGATCGCCTGAAGGTTCAAATATTACGAATTTATCCGATTAAATTAGCCGAAGTGATCGGATAATTCATGAAAAATGCCTGTCGAAATTAAAGAAGAACTCTCTAAAATACGAAGTTCGATGAATATTTTTTAAATTCGTGTATCCTTCGAGCTTCGGGATAGATAGTAGGTAGATTGTATTATTGTTATCGTGGATCGTAGTTTTGGAGTTAATAGGAGGAGATAAAAAACCCGACCCGCACAATGCTCGGAGCGTTTACCCTCGAGTGACTCACGAGAATTTCAAGTCGTGCAAACTCTAGCAGAAGTGGTTGGTGCCCACGAGGATATTTTTTAAATTTCGGTGACCGATCCTTCAATTCACTACTACAGGCACCGAACAATAATTAATTTAGAAGTGAATAAACCACAATGATCGAATAGGCGTTGAGCTCCCAGTTGATTTAGCACTGACGTATTTCAATAATTGACTTTCAAGGCTTTTTGAATTAGCCTAATTTATGAAAATAATTTATGAAAATTTTATATTAAATATTTAATATAATTAATATTTTAACGTAATTTTTAATATTAATTTAATATTAATAGTAACTGAAATTCTATTTAAAAAATTTAAAATAAGAATGTAAAAATTTAAAATTTTATTATCAAAAAAAAATTTTAACAAAAATAAGAATTTTTAAAAAACTTTATTTATTCGGCTCATCATTAATTAATTGCTTGCTTTCCGTTGTTATAGGCGTTATTATTACAATGAAATGGATTTCCGGTTAATGTTCAACATTTCACCTCACATCATTCCTTACCGTTCAGCGAATCAAATGATTGATTTTCCTCCAAATCAAATGCATTCCACTAAGTATAATTGACAGTTTTAGGAAAGTTTTAGCAATTGGCCAGTAAAATCAGCCAAATTCCAAATAACAGAAGAGGATTATCGGAAGAAAACGAAGAGGAAAGCAGGAGGAAGCAAAAAAGAGGAAAACACAAATAATAAATCAGTAAATTATTATAAAAGTACTGAGTGATAGCTTAACAGCTGCTAATTGATAAAATATAGAATTTCTGAATTTGTTAAACGATATTTTTCTCAATGAAATGAATCTTCTTTTTTTTCAAAAATCATTTTAAAAATAATAAAATAAATAAAAATAAATGAAAAATAAATCAAATAATTGTGAAAAATCAAGTTTAAATTTAAAATGTTTCGATTTTTAGTCAAATTTTCAGCATTTTTGCAATAATAAAAAGTATATTTTTAATTATAATTCTTTTTAAAGTGTCGAAATAAATTTATTTTTAAATTGTAGAATTTTTAAAAAGATTATTGGAAATTTACTTCTCGAATTCCCAAGAAATTTTTAGTTTCTTTATTCAAATACCAACCGATCCTCGTTGTGGAAATTTCTTTCTCCTTCACCCCGAATTTGAACAATTCAAAGGTTCTCTTTTTCGAATCGGTTGTTTTATAAATATGGAAAGGAGAAAGGAAGGAATGAAGGACAGTTGTGAGGAACAGTTTGATATGACAACATTGCCAGCACAGTTTGTTGCCAAATTTACATATTTTGATCAAATATCGTCGGAATTTTGATTTTTCGTCAATGAATTCTAACAATAATTAAATAGATCAAATTTTGGTTTCTAATTTTTATTTCGTAGCATTCACTATTTTCGCTTGGGTTAGGTTCGTTGTACTGGCTATAGCCGGCACATTGCATTTAGGAAATTTCAGCCAAACAGTCAATCACTGAGAGATAGAAGTGAGTGCCTAACATCCACTCGGATTTCTCTTCAGTGACCAATGGGCGACAGATTTATTCCTTATTGCCAGGGGTGACACGGTGGTCTACGAAATGTACGAGATGTCGTTGATGTTAACCCACTTTCTGTGTTACTTTATTAAGAATGGCAAAGAGCTTTAAGAGGAGTGAGAATCAGAATTAAGCATGGAATGCCATCCCAAATACTAAGTAATCTTAAATATAAACAACGGTGGCAACGGTGATGGCAGTGCCATTTCTCATAAAATCGTTTTCTTTCCCTGCATTTTTTTCGTTTATTCCCATGCATCAAAGATTGTAATTTCGCGAAATATTGCGAGAAAAAAATGAACGGTTCAAAAATTATATGGAAATATTATGAAATTCAAGTCAACAAGGCCGAAAATTTTGCGTTTTTCGATCAATTTATCATGAAATTCTGAATTAAAAATACTCTCGAGCATCAAGTTAAAATAGAAATAAATAGCTGTTTTTCATAAAGCTAGTGCAACAATAATAAAACAACTGCTGCTCCTCAGTTTGTGAAATCCGACTTCTTAACAAAATTTTATGGCATTCGCAAAAAAATTATCAGCATATTTATTTGCTCTATCAATCAGTAATTGATAAGCGATAAGTGATGGAAATGTCTCACCATTGCATTCGATCATATCACTAGTCACACAGGTTATTAGGCGTAGAATAAGCCTTAAAATCGAGTGGACTCGACCGATTTAGGAAATCGCCGAATAGTTAACCATTTCTTTTCGAATTTTGTAATTTCCTCTTTCATCAGCAACGGTTTATTTCAAATAATTTTTAGAATAATAAAATTTATGATCAATAATAGATCGTCGAATTATTGAATAATAATAATTGTAATAATTGTTTACTTTGATGAAATGATAATCTTTAACTTTCATTTTATCCATAAAAACTGAAAATATTGGGAATGAAATGAAATAATTTATGGCCTTTTTTGTTTCTTATAAATTGGCATATTTTCCAAAAATTTTCAAAAAAACACGATAAAAATAAACAAACAAATATTAAAATAAATGAATTTTTAGGAAAGGGACGCTCTTTAGGCAAAATATCTTATAAATTATGCTAAATTCAACATGGAAAAATAATAGCTTACAGGGAATTTGAAATGAAGTAAAATATCCAAAGTCCTGGACTCTACTCGTCATAATTCGTATTTAAAGCAGACTTGAGGCCGATAAAGGAGATTCTTCAAGAGCCGTTATGTTCGTTCGTTCAGCTGGGGCGACAAACATCATGGACTCGATTACGATGGCATGGAATTTTGACAAAAAACAAGATGCGAAGTGGATAAATCCAGCTGCTATCCCCAGACGACTATTGTTATTCAACAAGCCGGAAATGATGTTTAATGCTCGAAGAAGAAAAAGCAGAGTCTATCGCTCAAGCCTCATGCTGCTTGTCGCCACCTGAGAGAACAGAGGACTCTTGAAGAACTTGCTTCGCACCAATTCGCACCAAATACAATCCTCCTTTATGCGATAAATTTTGAGCAATAAATGGTCAGCGGAGGTGGTATATTATGGCTATCGATTTCAACGAACAGAAATAAAATCAGAAAGGATCGCTTAAACGCGAACACGCCGATGACCATTTACACAAGTGATTAACTGATATAATTGCTCGTAAAGTGGTCAGTGAATTCGACGATTGGTCACTTTTATGATGGATTTATTTGTATCAAAATAAATTATCGTTAATCGCTGAAAAGAAACGACATTGACCTTTATAAAATACGATACGATTAGTTGAAATTTTGTGTAAAATATGCGATTTACGCGATTTAAATTCTGTCGCATTGTCGCGTTTATTTCTTATTGCTTACCAACAATAAAATTATTTATTATTATTTCAGTCAGAAATATAATAATTTCAATAAATAAAATTTATGGGAAATAAAAAATACTGCAAGTATTTTCACAATATACTGAATTTTATCGGAAAAATTTCCTATAGACTCGTTTTAGAATTGGAGCCCATTCAGTGGCTCTCTGAATTTAATTTAAAGAGGGGCAGAGTAGCCGAGTAGTTGTTGTCGCTTAGCGAATATCATTTCGAACGTCATGGCTCAGCTCCTGCCAGTGGTGGTGTCTTTATGTGGTCCTTTCGAAAAAATACATATCCCATTAATAACTAACCAAGTCTAATCTAATTTTAGTGATACAAGACTAACGAGAAATGACGTTATTAGTTTATTTCCTGTAGGCTTAAAATTAAGCTAAGCCAATAGGCTTTGTACGCAGCTTTGCCCTTATGGAAAGGGTTTTCTTAACGCATCCGATGAAATAAATGTAGTTGTTCAGGCAAAATACTCTTCGCATTATATCTTAAAATTTAATAAGACTATAGTCTTAGAGGCATGGAAGGCACGTTAGCCGAGTGCTTAGCACACAACTAGCCAAGTGATTATCGCCCTTATGAAATATAAAAAAAGGAATATTGGAATGGAAAAAAATATTGGTAATATTAAATCTAAAATTGGTAAGATTAATGAAACAATAGAAACAATAAAGCGTTATTAGATTCATGAGATGTAAATGCAAGTTTCCATGTATTTGCCACTGCCATGCAACTGCCAACACTTCTTCCGTTGCATTCAACTTCAGTCAGTCTTACAGTTTACAGTTTCAGCCTGAGATTTTTTATTCTTTTCTTCTTCTTCTAACAGCTCTCATCATTGCTGGTTAGGCTGAGTCCGCTGGCTACAAGAGTAAGACGCCTCCAAGCTGCCTGGTCCAACGCCATCAGCAGTAGTAGTAATAAAAGCCATTTTTTCTTCCATCGTCTAAGTCCATATATTGCTGGTCCCTCTATACGTTCAAAATCTTTCCTAACCGTATCAGTCCAGGTCCTGATTGGCCCACCTCGCTTTTGACGCCAGGCATCACACGCTTTAGCAAGTAACGAAATGTAATGGACGACGGAGAACGTGCCCTAACCAGCGAAGGTGACGCTCTGTGACTTTATATAGTCTCTCATTATTAATGCAGGTGGTATTTGACTGCATCCACCTTCGCTCAAATACCACCAAAAAAAAGCCACCTTTTTGATTTTGTATTTTCTTCTCCTAAATCGTCTCTTTTATTCGAATTTAGCAAAGCCCTGGCAGCTGTTTTCTACAAAAATATCACCAAACGCGGTGCAAGTCGTATGTTTGCTTCAGCTAAACGAGCACTCCCCATTCTATAAATCAGCCGACAAATGTCTCCCTTCTTCATTTTTACTGTGCTATAAATCTTAATTTCCATAATAACTTTTAACAATTAACAAAATTCAATTAAAAACCCCGTTTTTTTTAAAATATGGCAGTTAAATCGAATTGAATTTGGCAACAACTAACTAAACCGCAAATCTTTTCAAACAACTCGAATTCACAAAAATTTATAATTTTTTAAAAATGCAACTGCGCCGAATTCGAGCTCGTCAATTACGATTTATATAGTCTCTCATTTTTAATTTTCAGAAAAAATCTTTCAACATTTTTACAAAAATGACTGAACGAATGCTTTTATTGTTTTTTTTACGAAAAATTCCAATGAATATGACCACAATTTTCAAAAATGAATCAACCAATTTCATCGCAAAAAAAATTGCAATTTACTAGATTTAAGGTGTCAAATTTGCATGAATTATTTATTTAATTTATATTGTTATGTAATAAAATTTGCGCAATAAATTTTGCTATTTCAATAAAAATTACTGACAGCCAAGAATCTAATTTTCAAGAAATCATTCAATAATTAAACCTTCTTCTTATCCCAATATTACTTATATTTTACAATAATTTAATAATAATCACTAATATTTCGAAAAATTCATTAAATAAATAAATTTACCAGAGAGACTCGTTTTTTTGTAAAATAAAATTTAGAAAATCTAAATCATTTTTTTTACTAATAAGGAGATTTAAAACTAAAAAAGTTAAAAAATGCGCTTTTAAAACAGGATTATCAAAAAGTTCTACAGGAAATAATTATCCAAAATAAAAATTATGCAAAAATTTAAAACAACGCAATAACAAACAAAAACAAAAGATATTTCATTAAAACAATCTTTTTATAAGCCTATTTCCCTCAAAAATTTCATTTTAATAATAATTTTTTCAAAGTAAAAGAAATCAGAAATATGAAAAAGTATATATAATATATAAAATTTTAATAGAATGAAAAAACAATATTGCGAAACAGAGATGAAATTTTAAAATTTCTCAAAAAAAATGATTACGTTAAACAATATCCTTTGTTTCACCATTTTTGAAATCTGAAGCAAACCTTTTTCGTCGACACAGAAAAATGCAAATGATATTTTGCAGGCACAATTATCACAGCCTGCCATTGTTACTTGAGGTAACCAATAACTTCAAATTTGAAAATGCTAGAAACAAATAAATTAAAATAAAGAATCCATATTCCCCCTCTGCGTTGATTTGAAGGCTCCGATATCCCGTCTTGATGAAATGCTTGTCTGGGATGTTATTCCCCAAGCTGGTCCATCGGGCGCAGATCCAGATGCTGTTGGCCGCTTGAAACCCTGCAACTTCGATATTTTTTGAGGATAAAATAAAGTAAATTACCGATAATATTTAGTTAAAATATTTCCTTATAAAAAAATATTAAAAAATGCAAAAGCATCATAAGAAATTGAATTAACGGTATATATCTAAGATTTTAAACAAAAGAAAATGGAAAGAGAATTTAAAAAGAATTTAAAAAAAGAAATTATATTATTTTATGGTAATTATATAAACATTTTAACTATATCTCAAAAAAATTTGAATTATTTGTGTATATGCCATATATTATGTATCATCACGTAATATATTCATACTTTGTTGATTTTAAGGTTGCGTTCTCGCGGTTTTAAAATACCTAAACATAAAGAGAAATAAACAGGAGAAACATAACGACTAAATTCATTAATGAATAGTAGGAAATGAATAAAAAATACTTTCATGCTGCGACTTGTTGCTTTCGCATTGAATGATAACCACTTTTTCTTTTCTTCTTCTTTTGCTTCTTCTAATTCTTTTTTACGATTTTCTTTCTTCAGAGCTCGCATTTTTCTGCGTTCTCGTTCCATCTATAGTAATTTAATCAGAGAGAAATTAAAAAATTTAGAAAAGAAATATTTCATAGAAGATTTTAATAGATTTTAAATGAAACCTGCCACTCGCTTTTGCGATGATGTATGCTCTTGGATTTCTCCCAAATGAATGGTTTATTATCATCCTTTGCTGGCAATAAATCACTCAATTTCACCATTACTTTCGTTCCACGACCTTAGAAAACAATTTTTGCAGGTTTTAAATAAAAATTTTCATGATGAATTCATTTCTATATCAAAGTAAATATATTTTGACCGACTTATTTCGACTTAAATAGAATATGAATTAAATTTTATACATATATATATTCCATTATTAACTGTATCTCGAAAAAATTTGAATTATATGCCATATATTATTTATCACCATGTAATACATTCAAACTTATTTTATTGATTTTAAGGAAAATTACCGATAATATTTAGTTAAAATATTTTCTCATAAAAAATTTTAAATTTTCACACTAGGAAAATCAAATAAATAATACCGACAAATGTGACAGCAACACTGCCTTTAGCGAAGCCGTCAATCACAGCTGCGTACTTTTGACCGTTCGAAGATGGAGCCATACATCGGTCACCAACCTATTAAAATAAATATAACCTTTAATACATTTTATGACTTTTATCTCACGACTGGAAAAGAAATTCAAAAATTATAGAAATTTCAAAATAACTTGTAAATTTCCAATAATTTAATAATTTTAGAATCGAAGCAAATATTTACGGAAAGGTTTCAACGTTCGGAAAATTTTAAAAAAATCCTAAGATCTTATTTCCCAGAGTACCGACAAATTCTAGATCAAACAGGCTAAAATTTGGACCCCGAAAAACAAACAATAACAATAAATACAACAGATTAGAATAGAAAAACAATATGAAAATAAAACAATATGAAAACAATATCAAGATCTGGACTGATACAGTCGGAAAGATTTTGAACGTATAGATATATCAGCGACATATCGACTTAGACGGTGGAAAGAGGAATGGCATCTACTACCATAGCAATGGCACCGCATCGAGCAAATTGGAAATCTTTTGGGCAGCCTAACCAGTAATGGTGAGAGCTATTAGAAGAAACAATAGATCTAGAGTCTGCTTTTGGCAATTAGGCGAGTAATTTCTTTGAACGCGCCTCATGAGAAAAATATAAGACAATTTTACAAATCATACTAAGATTATTAACAAGTATATTGCAAGTATATTTGCATTATTACAAGTATATTTTCATAAGAGATAATATTGCTTCAGTAAAATTTGCGATATGATTAATTTTAAACTATTCTTTATTTACTTAATTTATTAATATATTTGCATTATTTTTTGGTTCCAGATCGACGAATCATGAATGCTTTAGCAAATCCATTCTTCATTTAAACAATAATCTGTTATTTTGTGTTTTCTTTATTTCTTTATATCTTTCTTATTTATTAAGGCTCCTCTGCGTTAAAACCGACCTCATAAAGTAAGAGCCATAAGAGAACACTCTTTCGCGCTCCTTAAAAAGGTTAAAATTCTAATTCGATTCTTCACGAAGATGAATAAAAGGTTGTAGACAATAAAAGTAAAGTAAAAACAAAGAAATGTATAGAATAAAAAATCAACCTTCCATGAAATTTCGGCTATCGGTTCTGAATTCGATTCAGTATTCTTGCTGCTTGACTGATCAGCCGATTTGCTGAGTTCTTCTTGTAAAGTGATGATTTCAATTAAATCTTCTTTAAGCTTCAGCAATTCTTCATTATTTGGATCACCGATAAGCGCTGCTTCAACCTTTTTAAAATTCATTCAATAAAATTCATAAGAATTATAAAAGAATTATAAATTTCTATAAAATGCATTGATCTGGTTTTAAATAAAAATTCGTTTGTGTAAAAAAACTGAAAAAATTAAAAATGAAAAAAGGAATACATGTTCCAACTGCAGCCGATAACTAGCCAATTCTTCAATTTCGCTCATTTAGAATAAATCGGAAAAAAGCGCTGAAAAAAATTTGATTAAGAATGCTTATTAAAAGCGGAAATAAATTTAACGAATTTGCACGGTAAGTTAATTAAATAAATTAATTAAATGAAAAAAATAACCGATAAATAAACGAATAAAATTGGAAAAAAACGCCGAAAACTTCACTCTTTAGAAAAATTCCGAATTTTTTATTTATCTAAATAATCAATTAATTACTTAATTAAAAACCGAAAAAAAATCTGAGCCATACATTTCTTTTAGCCAATTATAACTAAAAATAAGAAAAATTAGAGAACCTATCGAATCAAAAAATAAAAAATACCGAAAGCGAGAAATCGCTTTAAGACCAAAATTTTGAACTTTTGGTAACTCTTGGTAATGCATCTGTAATCCAATGCGCTTCACAATTTCCAATATTTTATTTTATATTCAGTTGGACTTCAAGCAAATCCACAGCATCTTCTACATCTCATAAGCATGTATAATCTTTAGATCATTCATGATCGCAGATAGACCAAGCAGATTATTTAATTTCGTGATCACTAATGTGCGTTAGCAACATCTTCCAACAGCTCTTACCGTTACTGGTTAGGCTGACTTTTAGCCACGAGGGTAAAACGTCCTGAGTTGTGCGATCTGATGCCATCGTCGATAGTAATAGAGTCCATCGATATCAACTTTTGTAGCGAAGAATGTGTTCTAACCAGCGAAGACTGCGCTTTTTGATAGCACTATTAATGCAAGTGGTATTGTATCTGAACGAAGGTGGATGCGATCATGTGAGATTTTACACACTCGGCGAACCCGTAAAATATGTCTTAGACAAGAGTGGTCAAAAGCAAATAACTTCGTAATATCCACTCTCATTGGCCATATCTCGCAGCCATATAGCAAGAACGAGCTATACAAACGCGGACTTTCGGTGTTATAGTGATTTCGCGACGATATCATACTATAATAATAAAGAGGAAAACATGAAAATATAAAATGGAACGAATAAAAATGAATAATCATATTTAACTTACTTTAACAATAACAATAACAATGAAATTTTTCCAAGCAGGTAAAATTTCTTCTATTATAAAGCTAACGCTTCTGATTTATAAATAGATTTATGCAACTTCAAAACGTTATTTCCAGTGACATTGCGACTTAAGCCAAAGCAATAAAATTTTACACATTTTCTGCTTAAAGAAAAGAAAAATTTAGATTACATTTAATTTGTAATCAATAGAAATAAGAAAAAATTATGAATATTATTTTGTAAATTATAAAAAAATATAATAAAAGAATGAAAGAGGAAAAATTTGGTATTTTTTACTTTTTATTTATTTCCACTTTTTTAAATATATGCCGAAACTTTTACTTACTGGTAATGCCTTTATAAAATTTGAAATTTAGCATTCTTATCGATTATAACGAGTAATTATTCCATTCCACGTTTCTCTGAGTCTGAATTTTGTTATATTCATATATTAAATTACATTCACATTCTATTAGGCTAGGAAGACTGCATTCTATAAAGTTATATATACTGATACGGGCAATTTCTATTTTTATTTGCTCAGGAGAAGAAAGATAAACTGTGGAAAGACGAAGTCGAGGATCACAAATTTCCGTCTATATGCGGCCTACTCAGTTGACTAAAACTTCTAATCTCATATTACAACCATTTGAGCATCGACGGATGACTTAAATATCCACGTTTAAAATTTCAGTTACGAGAAAGTTACGAGAAAGAGCCTAATAAATGCAAGTGCAATAACAAAAAATATACGAATACATGCCAAAATAATGAATAAGAAAATTTGATTTTAATAACGCAAAAACTTAACGATACTGGACAACACTGTTAAATATCTCACTTTGGCTAAATAACACAAATTCTAAAGAAATCAAATTTTTTGAAATACCATAAATTTTTATTGATTGTTCGACGAACTATAAATTTTTATTGATTGTTCGACGACGACTAACGAACTCTTCACCTTTCCTTTTTTTTATTGAAAAACGCTTATCATTTTGCCAATTAATATTGAATTTAATTTTAGAAACTTCTTCTTGAATAAGTTTCTTCATGAACCAAGTATCTTTAAAGTCAGGAAAAGTGCTGATTACTTGACCTAAAATACCATTTTTTAAGTAAAATAAATTAGTAAAATTTCGAATATGCATAAAATATGAAAACTTTTAATTGCTCTCGGGGTTCTAACCTTTCAACATTTTCGAAAAAGTGTAGGCCATTATTTTTCGTAAAGGGCGACCAAGTTTATTTCGACAAACACTCATATCAGAATATGGATCAAAAATTGGAAGAGTCACAGTTCCTTGCAATCGACTCCTATAAATAATCTACCATTATGAGATGATTTATGAAGTTTTGAAATACAATGAACTTTTTTTAATAAGTTTTTAATAAATTTTTAATAATTTGCGATAATCCAGTGCTTAGAAAATATTTTGAAAAAAAAATGGAATATGATATTAAATCGCATAAAATAAATTATAGTTCAATATTATCATCTTTTACTAATAAATATAAGAATAATTTACAATAAAGAAAAACAAAACTGACTTTAATTTGTCTCTTTCAACTTGTGTCCTATCAATGAATAACGGCATAAATAATCCTATATTGGTATAATAATGAACAAGAGCAATTGCCAGTTCACCTGTGGTCATCGCATTATCGCTCTTCCACTGAAATGCGCTGAAAATTGGTTACGCAAAATATAATAAATGACATTTTTTCCGCAGCAAAAATAACCAGTATAATGCAAATTCATAATCTGTGGTTATTAATAATATGGTCTTTATATGCTGATTATTAAAAAAATATTCCTATCTGAGCTTATTAGAATAAAAGGGGAATTTTTTGAGTGAGGTTGACATAAAATAAGAATATAATTACAAATAAGAGTATAATAGCGAAGAAACATGAGGCTTTTTTTAGCACCATATTTCATATGGTCCCTACGAAAAAAAAAACGAATTAATATACACTGTTGGATGAAGCTGATGAAATGGAGATGAAATCATATTGACAACATGTTCAATATCCAAATCCGGACCAACGAGATTTTGATACGATTCTAATAAGGTCGGAAGAACCGGTGCTGGCATCATCTAAAAGAAAATACAATTATTAAGCCACAAAAATACTTGAGCAAATGAGAATTAGGTGCCTTTAAGCTACTTCAATCTGCTATTTCGTTATTAAATTGATAAAAAATCGGTCTAAAAGAGTTAATTCTTTCCTTATTTTCTAGAAATTTCTATGATTAAAACAAACTACTAAATGAAGACATTCCAAGTGAAAAATTTTCGAAATCTTTGTTCACTTTAAATTAAGTCTATTGTGAAGAATACTAAAAGCGATAACTTTTGTGACTGTAGAAAATGGGCAACAAGACAAGCAATATGATAGCTAGAAAACAATCCAGCCATACTATCACGAATTCCAAGTGCATCGAAAAGTGTTCTTAACCATATGTAAATTTTTCTAAATCGCGAATCTGCCTAAAATAAATATTTTCTTTCTAAATTAATTTTTTAAAAGTTAGTAATATTATAATTAAATATATAGAATATAATAAGAAATATAATATAATAATATAATATAATAAGAATATAATAACATAATAAGAAATATTTTCTTTTCAATTTTTAGGCAAATTAAATTTTTAAAATAAAATTTTTCAGCGAATTAAATTTTTTCACTGGCATATTTTTTCATTTAAATTATAAATACATGATTTTTAGTGATCATGTTTAGTCAGAATTAGTCAGAATTAATATCGGCTTTAACATTTAAAATGAAGTTACTCAAAAAATTATTTTAGTAACCAAATATGATGACAATCATCCAAAATCAGTTTAATCGGCATATATTGTTAAAAATATGAATTTTTGAAAGCAATTTGTTAAAAAGTTATATAAACTGAAAGAAATTTTAAATGATAGAAAAAAGCATATATAGAAACTGAATAACTAGCCATAACATAATGCCTCATCAAATTAGTATTCCTAATCGCATGAAAATTAATATCATTCGGAACTAATATATTGACTTTGTAACCATTTTTGAAATATAATATAAGAAGTGGAATTCTCGTTCGATCAAGAATTAAACATTTATCAGAGATAAGATTCTCTAGACCGATATCGGAATTCTTTTGGATTGTGCGGAACATCTCCCACATGAATGATCTATAAAATTTTTAAAATTTATAGCAGATAACTGAATTTCTCGTATTCTTGAAAGCATTTGAATAGCATTTCTTGAATAAATCAAAATCAATCCGATTAACCGATAAGCAAAAGAAATTTCAGTAATTATAGTGCAAATCAAAATATCAAATTATTATTAAGATATTGCGAAAAGAAAACGAAATCACCTCCGAAAATCGAAATTATCACGAATATCCGAACAGAACTTCGCACGTTGTTCAGCACTGACTGTCGGAAAGAACTGCAAATCTATATCCGAATTCTCATCAACAATAAGCGAAGTCGATAATGAGCCAAAACAGATTAATTTCGATTTAGACGAACAAATAATTTTTTCAATTTTTTCGATGAATTTCTTCTTTTTCGGAATGCTCTGAAAATAAATTTTTAATTTCTTTTAAAAATTGAGACGAATTATAACGAATTCTAAATAAGAATTTTTACGTTACGATAATCCACGATTATTATCGCCAAACGCCGCGTATAATGCCAACATCAGTGACCCTTTTTGAAGTACTTTCATAGCCTCGTTTTCCTCATAAAATCCAATATTTTCCGAAATATTCAATAAACGAAACGAACGGACTGGAAAACTGGAAATCCACGCTAGTACCACAGGAGGGCAATGGGAGAGGGCAGATTAACCATCCACCGAAACCTGTGAAATATCTCTCACAATAAGCGGGAAATGTCCCCGCCTTGGCTAACTGACAGGTGCCAAGTTTTTTTTGAAAGAAAATCTCTAAAAAAAATAAGAGAATTTTAGTTACTCAAAAGAATGCATTTCTTTTAGTGAATTAATTCTCAAAATTGGCGATAAGAAAAAAAATTTAAATTTACCCGCTGGAAATTCAGAAAGCTTTTATTCGCGACACTGTCGATTTTTTGCGATAAAATTTCAACTTTATTCGCATGTCGCTGCATAAGTTCCACAAATCTTTTTCCGCCATAACGATAACTCATTTTCCTTTAAGAAAAAAACCAATTCCACGACGATTCGAAGTCGAATTCAGTTGAATTTTTATTTTTTGGGAAAATCGATTAAATTATAGCAAAAATCATCAATTTTTGTCTAAAAAAATGCCAATTAATAATTGCCCGAACTTTTTATAATAAAATAAACTAATTAAAGAATCCCAATACAAATCCTTACTCATCTCATCGCTTAGTTATAAAAATTTGACTAGGATTTATTTTATCCGATCCGACTTTTAGTATCGATATCTATAGCGCGGCTTTCTTTTCAAATCAAATAGAGGAAAATGACAACAAAGGATGGCGATGCGTCGTAATTGGACGAGTGATAAGAATGAGTGATAAGAGTCATCAGACGAAGCGGGAAATGGCGTGGAACTGATATTTCATAGGCAAATTTAAGTGAATATTTTTATTCTAACAAATATTTTCTTACAAAATTTACGCAAAAATTCATTCAAACAATTTCTTCACTTCTAAATTTTATTTATTTTTAAATTTATTTTATTTATAGAAAATTTATTTTTTCTAAAAAGCAAATTTATTGCAAAAAAAATTTAAAATTGCAAAAAAATTTCAAAAAACTGGAATAAAGGAAGTGCAACTAATTGAAAAGAAGAAAAGATTTGTTTATAAAGATGTTGTTTGGTTAGTTTTGGGAAAAAAGTTCAATGGGGTCAAAGTTCAAATTATTTTTTTAGTTGTTCCGACTGTGGGAATTATTATTGTTTATTATTTCTTTAAATTGTACTTTGGCTTATTTTAAAAAATTTATAAAAAATTTATCGGGAGAGAAGAGAAATTTGTTGGCGAATTTTTATTAGAAAAAAAACATGAAAAAGAAATTTTTTCACTAAAAAAAATTTTGGATTTAATACGTTTTATGAAAATAATTGTTTCCATCAAAAGTTAATTACAAAATATAAAAAATTAAAAAATAAATTTAAAATAAAAATTCGAAATTTAAAAATTCGATTAATTCTTTAAAATTTTATACATTATTAAAAATTATTTGCAAAAATTATTAATTTGTTTCATTTTTAGAAATTAATAAATTTTAAATAATATTTAATTGTGACGAGGAGAAATTCAAAATGCATTCTAGAAGCCACTGATGAAGTTCCACAGGCTGAGAGCGAGTGTTGTATTGCTTAGACTGCCATTTTATGCTTCGATGATTATGGTGTCTCAGCGGAGTTCACGTTGAAAGTACCTATGGTGCCAAGTGGTTCCCCGGCGTCAATGTTTCTCGGACAGTGATGCGAGGCTTTTCTTGATCGCTGCGAAACACTCGATTGTTAAATAGTACCAAATGCGATAAACTAGAAATTTCTATTTATTTACTTTAACTTAGTTTACAGTAAACATAAAGTACATTTGCAATAATTTGCAATTCGTTCACTATTTCATTGTTATTCTTAAAATTTTATAGCCAAAAATAGCGAAATTCAACGATTTATTCTATTAAATGATTTTTTTAAAATTTTAGAAAATAATTTTTAAAACAAATTTGTAAGCTATTTGTTTTATAGTTTTCGCCGATATTATTATTAGTAACAAATGCCAAATACTCGTTT
Organism: Dracunculus medinensis; assembly: GCA_900625125.1. Taxonomy (NCBI): domain Eukaryota; kingdom Metazoa; phylum Nematoda; class Chromadorea; order Rhabditida; family Dracunculidae; genus Dracunculus; species Dracunculus medinensis. The sequence goes on along the minus strand of UYYG01000084.1, from coordinate 85,256 downwards.
TAGGGAATTCGCTGAATAGGCGACAATTACTGTTCAATGTTTTTTAAAAAATTGGATTTATAGTAATTTTGTAATTTGTACTATCGTAAAGAAATTATTAAAGAATTTTGAGATAATTTTAAAAATTTGGAAGGCGAAGAAGGAGAAGAGGAGAGGAGAGGAAATTTAGAAGACCGAGGCACATTCCTCCATCTGAGTCTTTGAATCCTTTCAGACATATTCTCGCCGACGACGAGATCAACCGTAATGCCCCTAAATGTTGCGCCTAAATCCATTTTTTTCAGAAAATCTTAAAATATTGAAAAATCGCGAAAATTTGCTATTTAAAAGAGAAAATAGAAAATAAAAATCTTTTGCTTTATAATTATAAATCAAAAATTGCCATTTTTAAAATTTTTTATTTTATTTAAATTAATTTTTCGTAAATTTTTTCACGAATTTAATTAATTTTGAGAAATGAATTTTTTGAATTTTAATTCAATTTATGCGAATTCATTAAATTTAATTTCTTCATTGAGTGATTATTTTATGACAAAATTCATTGCATATTCGACTGATATTTGATAAAAAATGGCAAAATTAACAGAGAATAATTAAAAACCATAGCAAAGTGGATTGACTATAATTATAAGCGATTAAAAAATAAGCCAAACAAAAAACATATGAATGGAAGAAATGGGAATAAGAAAGATAAGCCGGCGATGGGAGAGGGTCGACGGAAAAATAAGGCTATTTTCTATCTGAGAAGTGGATACGATATTCGTTTGGCTACGATTGCAGATCGCTTTCTTCGCCCGAATCCACAGCCTCCAAAACACTGACTCATACACACTGGTATACAGACTGGCATACAACAACTGCAACAAGACATCGGAGGCATTATCGGAGGCATTATCGGAGGAAGCATTGGCGGTGGAAGCAGTGGCATTATTGGTGGTGGGCAACACATCTGAAACCAATTAATTTTTCCAAATCTGTTAAGGAACAAACTACCAAATTTTGCTCATTTATTCTGAAACAAAAAATTGCGTTGAATGATTGCTTACAATGGTAGGAAAACAGCACACAGGACAACAACCAAATCCAGGCCATTGACGTTTGGCTCTTATGACGACAGCCGTTGAGTTCGCTGAATTAATATCGCGTTCCTCAGCTGATTTATCTGCTATCTGAAATCTATTGGGTAAATTTTAAAAAGATAGCAAAGTGGTTGAGCGAATTCTGAAAGAATTGAGTACACTGATAAAGTGATAACAAAATGCCTCATAGATTATTAATATTTCGAGTTATCAGCCATTTTTATATTTCCACCGAATAAACCAATTTTGGCTTATTCGTTAAGAGGCGCCTAATTTATTTTATTAGTTGAATTTTTCATTTATAATGCCGAAATCTTGGCAAATTGATTGTTCGACAATGAAAATTGCCAAGTTCGATTGCAAAAATAGGAAAAACGAACCGAAATCAGTGAAATATGATTGTCGATGATAAAAAGCAATAATTGTATGAGATGAATGCGTTTCATGGTGTATTTGTATTTGTATTAAAATTACAAATTGCTTGGATCTTTTATAGAGGAAAGTGGAAAACGGGTCAGACACGATTCTTCTTCTTCGTTTTCTTCGGCGTTTCTCGTATCCCAACAGGTTTTTGTTTATAATTCAAGTAATTTTCTCCTATGAAAGTTTTTTTTTTGTTTGTTTGCTATAAATGTCTTTTATTGGAAAAAATTAATTGTTACTTCTACTTGATTTGGTTAATTAAAGGTGACTGATAAAAGTGATAAAGCATGATAAATTTGCATGTAATAAGCTGGATTAGCTTTTAGGTGAATGCAAAAACTTAGCGATTTTGTCACGAAAGCTAAGAAATGGATTGCTCTGAATAGAAAACGTGGATCTGTGGAGATAGAAGGATGAGGGGGAGGGGGGGGGGGGAAAGGGGAAAGATTTGTTGAGCTAGAACAATGTGCTTTGATTAGATTGAATAATAAATTTATTTCGAGGATTTCTTTTTGCCAAGTTTTGCAGCATTTTGGCCAAATTTCTGAGCCACTCTGAATTTCCATGACTCTCTGATAAAATTTATCTTTCAATAAGATAAGATAATGGAAATGGAGAGATGAGGTCCGGTTTGAAGAGATTGACTTGCGATGGAAGGTTGAGGCTGGTTTTATGCTAAAAAGCAGAAAAACTATCGTAATTTTTGTTTGCCTTCATAGAAAAATTGATAATAAAATTTGGCTTAATGCATGCTTTATAAAAAATTATTTTTTTTTTAGCAAAATAAAGCAATCAAAAGTTTACTTTTATTTTCTTTACAGTTAATGGCCCATTCTTACTGAACAAAGAAAAGACTTTTTAGGAGGAAAAAAAATTTTTTGGAAAATTTTCTTAAAAAATATCCTCCTTATAGATGATTTTCAATAATAATTTTATTTTAGGGATTGAGGATTTTTTTTATTGGATCATTTCTGTGGTACTTCATTGCCGCCGACCGAATTTTAAACTCTCGGTAGGAATAAATTAAAATCCTTGCTGGCGCTGAAGAAGATATGATAAAATATTGTCTATATTCCCATCTTCAGTGACGCACCGATAAAATTGTCCCATCCTGATAATAGTAATAATAGCAGTGCAGCAAGTCTAATTAGAAATAGTAAGTGCCAACTGCTTTTACTAACGGTAGTCCAGTGGTATAAAATTATTTACAATTTTTCCAGTTTTTTTGTGTATCTAACAATCATTTCCACTTAATTTATTATTTCTATTTTATTCAAATTAATCTAATTTATTCTCGTTAAAAAGTAAGTAAAGTAAGGAATATAAAGGAATATAGTAGAAGTTTTCATATTGCTTTTTACTTTTTGTTATTTTTGCTTTACTTTCGTTTCAAATTGTAAAATCTTCTTAATTTTTTATTAATATTAAAACCTTTTTAATTTTTATGCTCATTTCTTATGCGCAATTTAGAACATTTTTGGAGAAAAACCGATAGAAAAACCAATATGTAGAATAAATAAAATTAAATAAAATTAATAAAATTAACTTAAATTAACAAATAAAATTAATAAATAAATGGACAAAATTGGTTTTAACGATTGAAATCATTTGAATTGAACTTAAATTCTCAAATAAACTTTTATAAACTTTAATTTGGGAAAAAATGAATAAAATTTTTATTTCCTATGACAACAAAATTGAAATTTTGCGAAAAAAACTTGATGCCAAATTTAAAAATTAAAATCTGCAAAAAATTTCAGATTGGAGAGAATATTTTTAAGTATTACTTGACATACTTCAGCTCGAAACACATATTCATCTACAAGTAGCACGACCGTTTTATTCTCATTCTTTTACGATTTATCCAGTTTTTGCAATTTTTTTTCCAGAATTTCTCTTTTTCTCATCCGAATTAAACATTCAATTTATGGAAATCGGCTGAAAGGTAGGATTTCTAGAAAAATATTACTTATGGGTTTGTGCAAATTCCATCTCACCTATTAAAGATTACTTCTAGACAATTATTAAAAAATTCATTCTTTTTAGATGCCTGGAATTTTTTGAATTGTAATTTGAAATTAAATTTGAAATTTTTTATTTGAATTCCATTTTTCTGAAGTTAACAAAAAAAATAAGACATAAGTATCCACGAAAATGACTTATGACAATTTGATTTATAGCCTGCAAAAGAAAAAGCATTATTTGTTTACAAAATTGCAAGATCCAAGAAAATAAATAAATGATGCTTTTGAAAGTATAATGTATCAATAACAATTATATACACTTACATAGGACGAAACGAATTCAAATAGTAATTAACACTTAAAATTTTTTCCACACCATTGCGGTATTTCAAAAGAAATATTATTCACAAACCGTGAAAATTATGAAAAAATCAACAATAATGGCTAAGCGGAAGAAATTATTAATTAAAAATTCCAAGTTTCAAATAAATTTTAATCATCAAAGAACACTGCCTAGCAAAAGAAAAGCTCGACAAAACAGATGACTAAAAAATTAATTTAAAATCCGGAATAAAACCTTGGAAGAAAGAATGCAAGAAAAATCAAAAATTTATTTACTTTCGTTGAAGTGCAACAATGTAAATTTCAGAACTACTATCCCTACTCGAAACTGGTTTAAATATTCTGACGCTTTTGAAAAACATTTTAAATTTGTCAAAAAGCACTTTTCGCTCTTTTCCATCCCAGATTTTACAAACAAAAGAACCACCATCTGCAAGCGGAATTACTGGCAAATCACCGACGCATAGATATAATAAATGTTCGCAAAGCGAGAAAATCCTAACATGATCGACTTTATTGAAACCTAAAACAAATAACTTTCTGATATGCAAATATTTAAAAAGATCCAATGAGCTTCCCACCATTTCTCCAAATATGTTTTCCATATTTCATCATATTCCTTCATATATTAAAAAAATAGCCGAAAAAAGACTATCAAAGAAAAAATTCATTTGGTTTTACTTTTTCATACTTTATTAAGCAGAAATTTAGATTTATTGAAAGTAACATAACCAGTAGGATTTGGAGCCATGTCACTGATAACTGCATCGACTAAGCGACCTTTTAAGCGTTCCTTTATTTCAGAATGGGTTTTTCTCACTGTAATGTCTCTCATTTCGAGCAAATCGACGCCTTTGATTGGAGCCATTGGCTACAAATTTTACGAAATTAGAATGACCATCTATAGTTTCATTTTTGCTCTTCAACCTTTAAAAAGTTATTTAAAAGGTAAAATTTTTAAAACTTTTTTGAAATTTGAATACATTAAAAAATTTCATGTAAAAAAAAAGGAATAAAAAAGGGTAATACGTGACGTAAAGATTTTTCTCAAACTAATGAGCTAAAATGAAAAATTATTAAGCAAATTTTAGACAAAATTTCTTTTGACAAATACCTGAAGATCGATTCCTAAAACATAACCGTTTTTGTCATTTAATGAATGCACAACATCAGCACAAACTTGACACCACGAACCAGGCGCTGCACCGACGTCAATTATCACAGCACCTAAAACTGAATTTTGTGACCTCATAACCGTTATTATATTCCATTCTCTATTATTTATTTATGTTATATAAATCTTTTTTCTATATCATATTCCTTAAAAATTTAATTAAAAACTATGGAAAACAAAGAATAAATGCAGATTCAAGCAGATCTTTCCAACTGAACTTTCCAAATATGTCAAAATTTCATTTTCGTCTCTGACTATCTCAATCCACAAAAAAATGAAGTACCAATCACCTGGACGAATAATACGAAATTTTTCGTTAATTTCTAGTAATTTGAAGGCACTCCGAGCACGATATGAATGTTCCCGAGCCTGAAAACGAATTAATTGTATGAATAAAAGAAAAAGAAATAAATCCCCGATAGATTCTTCTATATTTTATCGTTTTGATCTTTTAGAGATCTGATTTCTCCATTTTAAACAAATAAAACTTTAAAGGTCGAAAAAAAAATTTAAAGACAAAATATTTTACCAGGATTATAAAAAATATTAATTTCAAGCATAAAACCTTAATACAAAATTCATCACTCCTTTGTCGTTGAATATATTTTTCAATCTCCCTTTTCTTTGATTTACTGGAAAAAAATCGACTGAAACGATCGCAGCTGATCAAAAGTTTTCGATTCATATTTTTGTATTACGCAGAAACTACATAATTTATTATAATTATAAAGAAATTTTTTTCTGCAACTATTTTCTGCAACCTGCAATTGCAAAGAATAATAAATAAAATAAGAATGAATTCGTGAAAAATATAAGTATAAACTGGTTTTTTTTTAAAAAAAATATGTAGAATAAAGGTGATATTTACATTCAATATAAAAACAAAAAAACACATATGAAAATAAAATTTCTTTCAGTTGAATCAAATAAATCAAGTAAATCAAGTAAAACAGAATTTTATCAACAAATATTATTAAAAGATAATGATAAAAACTGCAAAATATGAACCATCAAAGACCGATAAAATTCAATTTCGATGAAAACCATAAACTTTTCACTTACTATTTTCAATTTATTTCTACTCCTTGCTGCTATTATTATGACTTTATTAGACGTAAAGTACAGTTATAAATTTGCTAGAAATTTTTTGGTGTAAGACACTGATTTATCGCTTGCAATAAGCTAGGGTTTTCAATTGCAGCTGCGACTCGTTCTTTGTCAGCCAACTGTTTATTTATTGCATCCTCATTAATATGTTTGCCTGGAGTAATCTTTACAATTACCTGCAATTTTCAAGTCGAAAACTTCGAGTCAAATCCCTGAACATCAAAAATATCAAAAAAAAGAGTGCACTATTTTTCTTGATATCCCTTTACTAAGAAAATGGAATGAAACATATTACTTATCCGAATTTCGAAACCACAAGCAGTTTGAAATTCAAAAACGATATACCTTAACTGTTGGATGAAGTGAACGCAATAATTTAACGCGAATTGCTAAACCAATTAAAGTTGCCAATGAACAATGTGGAATCGTTGGAGTAAATTTTACCTGAAAAATTAAAAAAAATCAAATCATTGGATGAATTTTAATATTTTTTAAAAGATTCTAAGAAAAACAATGAAAAAAAATAGAAATTAAAGAAATTAATACAAAATAGCAAAAAACAACTAACGACCTCAACAACTAATATTCCATTATCTTTTTCAATGCTAATTAATTCCTCTTCAACAACATTTAGTTGTTCGAGTGTAACCGGATGTTCCGGATCGTTTATATCTCTGCAAATAGCGAAAATTAGCAAAAGAGCTATAAAAAACAATCTGATAGTTGCGGAACAACATTACTTAATTCATAAAAAAATTTAAACTTATTTTTCACTTATTTCTATTAAATCAACTTGCCTTTTCTAAACTTGTCTCTTGTAAACGTGTTCTAGGCCAAGGACCTTGGTAATGAATGATAAGTGATAAGAAGCAAATGATAAGAGGAAAAAACAAAAAATTACTAGTTAAATCAATTTTAAATGAACCATAGAAATTTTTTTAGAAAATTCACCAATCAAAAATAACCACACTAATTATTTATTTGGAAAAATACCTTATTAAATCAAAAATTTCCCTCGCGTCAATCGAATCCTCAATATCGTCGTTAAAGTCATCGACTGAATCCCTCTTTTTGCGCGGCCTTCTACCATATATCACCGGAAATTCGTTGTCAAGCCGACCATTCATTCTCCTCAACCCGCAAGAACTCAGCGCAGCCAATGATACGTATCGGGCGTTACGATAAGTCGAATGTGGACATCTGCGCAATCGCTAAAATTCGAATTTTCTCTTCTGCCATCTAAAAGATTTTTTTAAAAATTACTATTAATATTTCGAAGTATTCCGGTGGGGTTTTTCTCTAATAATTAAATAGTAAATAAGTAAATAAGTGATTAAACAGCGAGTGAAGCAATTAAACAAATGATAAGTGATTAGATAAATGGGCGCAGAATGGCTGAGTGGGTTTTTGCTCAATGCGGAGCGCCGATGCTGAGGTTCTGCTCCCAGCGTGAGTAAACCACGTGTCCAAAAAGCCAGTCACTTGTACTTCTATCGCCAAGGAACTACCTGAAGGAATATTTGCCTAATGCGACAAGCCAGCGAAGTGAACCAACAGTGGCGAAGGCTCTTTAAATAAATAATTATAATTCTAAATAATAATTCAAACACGAATCAGTAATATTAATTATAAATATTTTACTTTGTTTTTATTTCTTATATTCATAAATTTCTCGCTAATTCTTTCTTCTAAAAAAAATTGTTCATTGTAAAGATTATTTATTTTCTCCATTGCGATTTCCATTTCCATTGAAATTCACTAACAAATTTTTTAATGTAATTTATTTTTCATTTTTCAGGAGTTCTTCTTTAAACCAAATCGCTTGGAAATGCAGCGGGACTTATGCCAGGTTACGTTTTTTGTAGCGTAACATCGGCATGGAATAAAATTTTCCTGATGGCATTTTATCATAAAAAGAACGGTCGATCGAAATATCGGATGTACGAGGAAAAAGAAATGTGGAATTTTCTTTATAGGTTATTCTTTTATATGAATTTTTTAGTGATAACCTATTGAAATGAGTAAAATTTTGTTGATATACTCTTGTAATGAATAAAATCTAAAGTTTATTTAGAAATTTATTAGATTTATTCAAATAAATGATTAATTTTATTTGCAGACAATTAAAACAAGGTAAAAGTGTTGCATTTAAACCGAAAGGGAACGCATTGTGGCAAGAATTGGAATTATCAGGTCGAATTAATAAGTCGGCTTCATCAATGACTACGCAGTAATGTTTTTAAAGCGTTTAGTTGTGTAATTCACTCTCGTTTTTTTCCCGTTATTTTTGGCAATTTTTTTCCAGTTTTCGTCGACATATGTACGATCGAATTGAATATGCACCTCTTTCCTTGAAGCATTTACTTTTTATCGCTTATAAACTTTCAATGACATTGAGAAAAACTCAAATAGAATGGTAACACTATTCATCTTATTTTTTCTACTAAAAAAATTTGATTTTTATGATGTTTGAATTCTTTGCAAAAAAAGAAGTTTGAAACAATGTTTCTGCAATTTTTTTCAGGATCGAAAGCAAGTTTGGCGCACAAATTCTATTAAGTGCGAATACTATAATTGGCTATGAAGCAAATGGTAGAAATCTTGAAACCCTTCGAAATTATTTTCCTTATTTTTCTGAAACTCCTTAGATATTAATATTTACGAGATTATTTTTTAGGGCAACGATATTACTTTGAATTTCCTGATTCTGAAAAGGATTCTGGTTAGTTTTCTATTTTAACTAGCAAATCCGAATTGAGATCTGTTTGTAATACCATTGGAGTTTTTTTTTTTCATTCATAGCATTTGGAGCAAATTGCCACCGAAATATATTTTGATTCGACAATAAAATAAAACTATTTATTTGCAGTATTTAGGCTTCTCAGCTTCTTTACTTTTTTTGTTCTTATCAATTTTTCTATCAATTTTGCCGAGCATAGATTTTGATCATTTTTTATTACCATTAATTGGAGTTTTCAATGCACTGCATTTTATAATAAAATTTTGTTCCTTCATATTTGTACAAATTAATTTGAGATGATAGTGCTTGTGAAATGGAAGTTGATGCAATATCAAGTTTGAATGATTCGGAGAAATATGTTAGCGATGAATCAAGATTAACAAGTAGATATTTTTTTGACATTTTTTACCAAGTTTTTTTGCAATTCACTGGTTTTTATTCATGAGTTGATGTGTACTTTTTTCAGGTCGATGTAAAAGACCTGATCGTTCTGTAGAAGCTTGTTCATGGTTTTTTTCTGAATCTATGAAACTTTGTTCAAAGTTTGTTTCTTCCTGAATTTGCAAAAAGCGAATTTTTCTTACCTAACGTTTGTTATTTTTATATGTTCATATTATGTTTAATAATTTAATAATTTAATTTTTTTGTAAATTCAGAAACTCGCCTGATTCTAATGAATTTCACGATATATCATGTTCACCAAATACCAATGTTGATTCTCATGAAAATGTTGGTGAAATGCTTTCGTAATTTATGTTTCCATATCTTTTTCATTATCTTTAGTTTTAATACAGATATTTTCTTGTTCATTAGATAATTCTGTCTTAAAATTCTGCCTTCTATTATCATTTGATTTGCTTGATCGATTTATAATAATTTATTATAATTTAAAAATATTTAATAGTTGATTTGCGGATATATTCTCTGTTCTCTGTTAAAAATTCGCTATATTTTTTTCCTTTGCTTGATGCTTTAGCTATCTGATTTTTCATCCATTTTAGATTAAATTTGAGAATTTTTATGCACAAATTCTGTTTAACCCCAATTAGGCTTATAAATCATTAAAAAAAAATGAATTATCTTTGTAAGAATTTTTAATATGATAATTTATCCATTTCTTTTATTTTTTTATTTTCTTTTTTGAAAATTTTCTGTTTTTTTAAGGGAGATATCGGTTGTGAAGCGTGGGCAAGTGACCTTCATTTATGCATTCAAAAAGGTATTTCAAATTATTTTTTCCAAGCGAGGAACTTCTGATATAATTTCATTTCTCTAACTTTGCATAACTTTGCATAACTTGCTCCTTCATAAATATTACGATGCATTAGTTTTATTTAATTTTTTTCTGATAAACTCAAATAAGTTGATCATAATCTAATGCATCGTAATATTTATGAAGGTGGAACAATTAAATTTTCGTTTTAGCTAACTTTTTTTACAGTTGAAGTAAATGATGATGATAGGTTGGAAGCCGAAAGTTCTGAAGACGGAAATATCCAACTGATTAATGAAATCGAAAAAGAAAGGGAATGTATGATGGTTGGCATGGAACAATTAGAAATTTTTTCTGGTATTGAGGTAAATTAATTAAATTAAATTAATTTATTTTTTGAATTTTTACATATTAAAATCCTAAATTCCCATATTATTTCATAAATGATAAACCATAATAATATAGCAAAATTTTAGTTAAAATTTAGATATTTCGTTTTATAAATTTATAAATAATAAAGAAAAATTTTATGAAAATGAAATGCTAAAAGAGAAAAAATAAGCGGTTGTGCAATTACCAGCAAATGACAATCTTTTTAATGTTAATTTTACAAATTCTATGAATGCTTTTTAGAAAGCCGCATCTATTGCAATGCTTGCAAGATTAACGAAAGAAGCCAAAGAACTGAAGGTAAATTTGCTTGACCTAATAAATAGATATATTTCTTCAGAAAAGTGATCGAAAATATTGTGGCTAATGGAAAATCTATAGTATTCTTTCTTCTTATATATATTTCTGTACATTCTTCCTGTATATCATATTTTGTATTTAAATTTATATTTATTTTTCAAATTTCAAAAATTCAATTCAAATTTCAAAATTATAAAAGTCAAAATTCTCTATTTTTCTCTACTTTTTTCTCAAAAATTCTCTATTTTTATTTATAAAATTTTTTTCTATAGAAATAATATTAATGGAATGGAATGGAATATTTTTATTTTCAACACAATTTTCAATTGGTTTTATAAAAAGAAGTTAATTGCCTTTCAATCATTTATTTACGTATTATTTCTATCAACAAGAAATTAACCGAAAGCATCGCTCTATATACAAACAAACAAAGAGCATATAATAAATTTGATAAGCTTTGATAAAGCTGTTTAGAGATCAAATTATAAACAAAATTAGGTGATTCGCAATTCAATAATGAAAACAAGAATAATAAATAACAATACAAAAGAATGGCCTAAAGGCACAAAGCTCTAGTAGTTTAATTTACAAAAATAAATAAAGGCATTCAAGAAATTATATCTTGTTTAACAAATAAGTGAAAATGAATATATAATTGTTGCCGCAAAATTATGAAAACAATTATGTTTTCCTGGCTAAGAAAATTTTACCATTCATAATTTATTTTAAAAATATAACTTATTTCGCTAAATGACTTATATAGATAATTTGACATTGTTACGAAGAAACATCAGAAATCTTTCGAAGTAAGGAAATTGCAGGGTAAAATTTGCGAGCAGAGAAAAGAGATTCTCATAACATAAAAAAAAATAGTTGCAAAAATAAAAATAGTTAATAAGAAAAAAATGTATTAATTCATTCGACGCCGTATAACAAACATCCTTTTGCTTAGTCACAAATATTAATGATTGTAAATTAATTTTTTGCATTTATAAAGCTTCATTTAAAGCAAGATAAAAACGATTGAAAAAAGCAAAAATATAAAATGGAAATTCAAAAATGAAAAAAATTTTTGTTCTTTCTCATTCCGAAAATTTCTACAGCATTCATATGATAATAAAAAAACCCAAAATTTTTTTTGAAACCTGTAATCCAAACGACTATAAAAAAATAACCAAAAGAACGTCTAATCATAGATCATAGATGAGAAAATGCTTTCTACCGATTTTTTTTAGCAAAATAAAATATTATTAAGGCCGGGAAAATTTATGAAAAAAACTTCTTACCAATATAAAACAGATACTTCCAAGATTTGACTAGAATTAAAATTTTAAAATACATCAAATATGAAAATAAGACAAATCAATATGTATAAAGTAATTATATATATCACATAACAAAAAAAAGAAAAAAAATCCCTAAGAAATTTTAAAAAATGAAACGAAAAGTGAAAAGATGAATTAACTATAAATCTAGTTTAAATGAATCTGTGAAAAGTGACTGCCTTTCGCTCTTATTTACTTCATTCAACAAAGAATTCGCTTGATGAAAATTAATACCCTTTGTGTCAGATTTACCAATAGAATCGTTTGATGATCCACTGAAATTGCACTGAATTGCACGACGATTATCAAAGACAATGCCGTCATAACGATCGTCGTTATGCTTTCTGTTATACATTTCAACTGGTTCTTCATTACGAATACTAAAGTTTTATTAATTTTTTTAAAAATCTGTGAAATAGCATATATATTTAAAAATAAATATTTTTATATAAAAATATTATATAAATATTATAAATATCATATAAAAAATAAAAAATAAATATATTTAAGAATACATATTTAAAAATAAATTGTAGATAAGTTATCCTCAATTTACCTCATTTTGCAATTTTCTTCAGTTTCTAAAGCAGCGCAACTCGATTCATTATTCATATTCCAGTTGATATGATTAATACGTTCAGTTTCACCCAATCCGGAATCACTGAATCAGTCGTATAAATAAAATCATTTCATAAATTTTATTATTAAAAATGGATATCATTAAATGAATTCATTATTAAAAATGTTGCCAAATGGGTTTTTGCTAATATAAAAGTTTAACAAAAGATTATAAAATAAATACATAAATTGATTTAGAAACTGTGAAAAACAAAAACCTAGTATTTTCATCGGTATATTTCAACTGCCTCAGAAGCATGCCGATATTATTAAGTTTAAGAGGAGTAGGAGCCAATCGATTGGTAGAAGCCTGAGAAGATGGGCTAAGATCCAACTGAGGAGATATATTGTTCATATAACGAGAATAGTGGTTCATACCTAGGCAAATAGTCCATCTATTTATTTATTACTAAAAAAGTAAAAAAAAAAAGAAAAAATGACAAAGCATTAGGATGAAAACTGAGATGTAAAATTGTTATTTGATTCATTATAAATGAAGAGAAAATTTCTTACCAAGTTCAGAATCTGTGGCATAACCATTATGCGTTCTGTCATATCGTATTTCGCCATGAGCATTAACTGAACATCTAGACGGTGATGCAAGAATTTCAGAGCAAGGGGACCGATTATAATAATCACAACCAATAAGCAACTTATGACGTGGAGAATTTTCGTTTAAAATCAGTGTTTGCGATCCTATGACGAAATGAAAGCCAAAGAATTATTTTTTCATTTTAAAATTATAATATTTTTTCTAACTAATTTCTTTGCAAAGCAGTACCCTATTCTTTCTTATTTCATGAGCATAAAAAAAAAATTAAAATTACCATGTGAACTTAACATAATTGCTCCACCATTTCTTACAAGATTAGGACTCGCCTTAAAATTAAATGACGCGGATTCATTTCCAATTCTGTTACTTGCTGAATCGCGAGATTTTAAGGAAATTGAATCGCGTTCATCGCTTGCTTCATTAATCCGATGTAATGCATCATAAACTCTTTTGTCCTTCTTTCGCTTACGTTTTTCTTCACTAAATTTATAGATAATAGATAATTATTAAAGAATTATTAAAAAAGATAAAGAACGAACCGATAACTAGGCATATTTCCAAATTTAATGGAACGCTGGGCGATTTCTGGAATACTATCGTTCAGTTTCTCATTGGCCGAAGAAGAAAATTCCACATCACTCCGCCGCCTTTAGATTAAGATCGATTAAAAAAAAACAAAAAGAAATAATAACTAAATAAATTATCTGTCTTGATTTTTCTCTTGTTTTAACCAGAGTTTTTTGACTGATTCTTTTCAAATAAAGTCAATAAGTTTCTACTTTCTTTCACAATATTCAAAAGTTTTATGTTCATGCAATACTGAAAAGATACCTGTAACAAAATAGAAGGCAAACCAAGAGCATAAGAAGAAATATACCAACTAGCAATAATATAGCAAGCAATGTTGTTGTATGCAAAGTATGACCAACTGCAACGAAATTTCACATTTTATATAGAAAGAACAAGAATAATAAAAGAAAATAATTGGAGAAACAATTAACCAGTTAGAGGTATAAAAAGATCATCAAAAGGTGATAAGGCAGTAGTTGAGGAAGAAACTGAAGTATTTGAACGTATATCACAAGCAAATCCACTCCATCCAACAAAACATAAACAATGTTGTGTCGTAGTGCAATCCTGTAAATATTTAAGACATTTTTAAAAAATGAGTCTGCAGATAAAAAACTTTGACTTACCCCATGTCCAGAGCAATGATAAGCTAAATTATTGGTAGGACAATGTACAGGAGATGACACTTGTAACAGAGGTAAACAAACGCCTTGTATGCACACTTTACTAGAACCACAACTCGATCCATCCGAAACAATACCGGCTTCTGAATTCGTTATCACTCTAAAAATAAATTAATTAAGGAAAAATAAATTATATAAGATTATTTAAATATCACTGTGCAAATTTTATTTTAAAAATTACTCAGTGATCTAAATAATTAACTCAAGCTTGACCAAATATATTCGAAGTTAAATAATCCAGTGTTAATAATTAAATTAAATTTTATAATTAAATTTAATTAAATTAAAATAATTAAATTTTTTCTTACTTGCATTGAATCTGCTTCGAATCATGAAGAAATTGTAGACTAAATGAGCTAAGGCTTTGATCTAAAGGGCTTTGTTGACCTCCTCGACATTGCAATGTACCACAACGAATATCATCTGGAGCACATTTTCGAAAGCCACCGCCTGCATCGACACCACAGTTTGCGTATTCAACACCAAGAACATTTCTTTCGAAGCAATGATCTACTGCCAAAGTTGATTCTAGAGAATAATTTGAATAGATAAGTGCGACAATGAAAAATAATTATTCATGTTAATTATAGACCATTTCCTAACCATTTCCCCAGAGATTTCGACATTGTTGCTCCATATCAGAACAATTGCCTTTCCAACAATGGCCATTTAAGCCACATACTGTGCCATCAATTAGATAGCCATCTGACGGACAATTGCCATCATCACCACTACACACTTCAGCGATATCACAGCTTGAACGAGGAGCACGACATATATGACCAGCTGGTCGAAACTAAATAGCCGCAAAAAAATTAACATTTGAAAATTTGATTATAATTTAATTTAGATGTATATTAAAAATAAAGAGATATTATTTCGAAATAAAAAATGGAAAAAAATTATTCATTTTCAATCGAACATTTTAAATCATTGAATAATGAACCTGACAACGATAACAGCACGGTTGATGGGTAGCACACTGAGCATGAGCACGAAGCGTACATGTTAACGGATCGCAACAGGGATCTTGACAATCGTCTCTACGGCCACAGTCACATTCTTCTTCACCATCTACAATACCATTTCCACATTGTCGCAACGGTGACGCCTAAATACATAGATTTGTGTATTTTATTTGTGTTTCTTCTCATTAGTTTTTTCACCACTAATTACGTAATTCTTATTTCATTAGATAATAATTGCGAAATGAACAAGCGCACACTTACTTCAAGTGGTCGATTAAGAAGGCATTGTAAATGACCTGTCTGCAATATACCATGCATTCGAGCGAGTGTACACCTTGAAAATTGCCAAATAAATGGTGAGCCATAAGATCTAAAATTTATAAGGATGAAAAAAGTACATAAGCAGAGGAAATAATTTAATTTAAGAGAATGCGCTCAATGTGTATTTCTGTTCAAAATTCAATGGTTCGTCGGCTTCACATTAGTAGATAAAAGCTTTCATTCAGCAAATGAATTAATTTATTTTATTTTTATTGTTAAAATTGTTTTCAATGCGCGCATAATCTTTGCTATAAAACAATTTTACCACAGAAAATTTGCTAAATATAAGGAGATATGCATCTCAGTGAATAATTATAAAATCCGATCTAAAATTTAGCATTAATTCTCATTCATGCATAATTAATTTCCTTTCAAAATGTATTACATCAAATGTTATTATTGACTAATAAAATAATTGGAATAAGACTTGAATTCATAGATAATGCTTTCGTTTTTATTTTCATGTTAAAAATCGAATGCTATAAAATAAAATAAATTTTTCTCTATAAGATCAGTTATAAACCTCGAAAATAGATTATATCAGAAGATAATGAATGATTCAGTTCGAAGATAGCCTGTCAAGATAAATATGACTCAACCATTTCTTAGATTATGATAGATTGTTAGTAAAAATGGCATATAGAAAGAATTCCACTGATTTCATTAAATTTTACATTTTTTTCAAATAATCCTAAAATTAAATAGAATAGAAAACACAGACCCTATTTGTCTGTTCATCAAACATTGATCCATTTCACATAAACAAATTCCTTTATCGTAATCAATACCTAATGAATGAGCAAGATTATGGGCCAAAACTTGACCTGTATCATGCACTGTAAAAAAGTCAATAGCCTGAAAAGAAACAATAAAATAATTTTTATATTTAATCTAATTCACGAATTCAATCGATTTCTTAAAATTTATATTATCAGAAGAGAAAAAAATAGGAAAGAAATTCTTAATTTCCAAATTTTTAAATAAAAAAGAAATTTTAAAAAATCTTCACTGAAAAAACATTGTTCAAAAAGTTTCCAAATTTTTTGCTTATCCCCAATTTATTTAAGAAAAAATTCATAGAAATAATCACAATTTGGATAGTAAATTCCATCAACAATCGTTTTTAAATCAAAAATAAGAGAAACCAATTAATCAAAGTTTTAAAATGAAAGAATTCTAATAACATGATGAAAATAATGAATTATTACAGCGGAGAGTAATAGTAAAAAAAAAAGAATGATGGGAAAATTTTCTACAATCAAATTTTTTCTCGATTTTTTATAGAATGCAAAAAAAATGCGACAACATTCGAAATTCGAAGAAATATCTATCAAAGAGTTTGTTTAAAATATCATCATGATGAAAAAAAGAAAAATCTCACTGTTATAATCCCAGCAGCCCGAGATGTACAAATACTGCCAAATGCACAACTTGACACTTCATTGTTAGCAAATTTATCGGCAGTAAAAACTATCGTAACATCTTTAACTGAAATTTGACTGCGATTAAATAATAAAAAATTTCACTGTTTATAACTAATGCAAACAATTAATAATAAATAAAATAAATAAGCCAACAATGTGATAATACCAATATGATAAAGATGTCCAGTAACATATTCAATAACTCCGCTTAGTGTTCGCTCAATGTCTACTGTAACATCTATTCGGTTAGTATCAATCCATAATTCTGAATAAATCACAGATAGTCGAACATTTAATTCACGAGAGAATATCTAAAAATTGAAGTGGTATAAAATTCAAATTTTTTCCATTGAAAATAAATAAAAATAATTAATTAAACTGAAAATAATAGCAGCGAAATGAATTATTACTTTGCGTTGATGAATTTGATGAATTTAATGAAGAAAAATTCAAAATCGAATTAATGAAGCGAAGGATAATGAACTGACAAATTTAAATAATTTAAAGTGGATTAAACAAAAAGCTTCATTAGATTTTTTCCATCTTAAAACTAATTCATGGAGATTTAAAAATCGATTCTCATTATCTGCCGATATTTACTAATTGTAATATTTCAAAAAAAAGTTCTACAAACCAAATCAGCAACATTTACTGCCTCAAGCATGAATTCTGTAGCAACGATATCCGAATAACCATGTTCCTTCATCTAAAACCATACAAAATCCTAACAATCTAATAATAATAATTTCATCTCTTTCATTAATAAGAAAATAAAAAAAACTGGAAATAACTAACAAAAGAGTGAGTCCCAATCACGGATAATTCAATATATTTTGTTTGCCGTGTAACATCACGCTTTTTTATCTAAAAATCTGAAATTCAGTAGATACTTTGAAACTTCAAAAATATCTTGAATGCTTCACTAGTTACTTCTCATTAATATTCTTAATATTTTGCCTGTTTTTTTTATTTCATTTAGAATTAAAAACGACTGAAAGAATTTAAGCAATGTTCGATACTTTTAGATTATTTCCAAATTCATTATTATTCGCAACTTTGATTTGTGTTCCCGAATTAGCGGTTCTTGTCCAGGTTGTTTGATAGAATACATGAGGATGTCGCCGTCCTCGATCACCTCCGTCCAATGGCCAAATACCATAAGCTGTGCCATTCACAAATCCAATTATTCCCCTAAAACGTGAAGAAATAAAATCCGATAAAATAGCTATTAATTATATGTGGTTGTAAAACACGAAGCAATATTTATACTATAATATTCCCAAATATATTAATGAATAAACAGAATCAGATCGAATGGAAAAATTCGTCGATGATAAATACACAGTGAGCCTGGCATGGTATCTGCATTGACCCTTTATTATATAAAAATATCATCAAAGTCACCAAACATTCTTACCTTTACATAAAATTTACAATAGATCGGATAATTTATAATCCAAGATAATCTAAAGATCTAAACTAATGTGCTTCAACAGCTAAATTTCTCTGTTTATTAATGAATATAACATAAAAGCACTCAAAAAAGAATCCAACATATCACCATTTTATATCAACAATTATACAACAGCTCATGCGAAAAATATTTCAGGCCTCGGTATTATAAAAGATAAGAATCGTGCTTTTGATCTTTATAGTAAGGTCATAGGTTACGAAAAAATGTTGAAAATAATGTTTAAAACCTATAAAAAATAAAACCGTAGGTTTTTAAATCAAAATGCATCATAAGATTTAATAGTTATTCTCTAGTAATAGATTTTAGGAATAAAAGGCATTGAGGAATAAATATCTCATGGCCATCAAAACCTCGTTAAATCTATTAAATATAAATCGAAACTTATTTCAACTGAACTCATTGAAAGCTAAAAGAATAGAACATCAGGGAAGAAGCATTTTATAACGAAAAATGTAGAAATTAATAGAATGATGCGAAGCTGCATACCGTAAACCGTTACATGACGACAGTGCAACAAATGAAGATTCCTCTCCATTCACACTTCCCTGATAATAGCAATTCTCAGCCCTCTGCGATAGTAATCGTTCACCGACATCATCAAACTAAACAATTACATCAACCGTTAAGCATTTCTACTATTTTCAGTAAAAACATACATCTCCGAGAAAAATAAATTTCGAAGAAAAGAAAAGAGCTGAGACAAATAAAAAATGGATACCTTTTTGAAATCGCTTTCGTTAACAAAAATCAATTCATTTAAACGCACTAATAATTTTAATCGACCAACGGAAAGTGTTCGTACAACGATTATCACTTGTTTATAGTGAACACTACCATTCAGATAATAATTCCTCAAATATCATTTTTGAAAAATTTTAGCATTACATAAATTATTTTCCTCGGTTCTTCCACATTCTTAATCTTTCTTTTTCTTCTAATACCAGACTCCATAGTTGACTTCACTCGCTTTGCACACTACGAATTTAAGGACCTTTACTTAAATAGCCAACAGTGATGGAGACTCGGCCATTACGTTTTCGTTTGCAATGATGGATAGTTACCTCGCAAAGGAACGTAAACTGGCCCTAGGCTGGTTGTTCTCAGACAAATTAATGTTTACAACTTTATTACTTTGCTTCCTTTCCCTCTTTACTGCTCACTCTATTAAACTAAAATCTTTAAAAAAAGTCCTCGTTTTCACCAAAAAAATAAAACAGCACAAGCGGCGCTAATTAGTAAAGAGGGAAGACAGATATTTAGAAAACGACGCAGTACGAGTAACACTGTCAATTAACAATGAGCAAACAATGAGCACTGGCAGCAGAAATTATATAAGCAGTAAAGAACACTGAAAGACAGCACTGGCAGCAAAAATTATATAAGCAGTAAAGAACATTGAGAGAGAGCACTGGCACTGGCAGTGCAAAATGTAGAAATGATCAGTTTAGACTGCAAGGATGGCAATTGTAATAATTACTGTAGGGAATAAGGCAAAAAGCAGCACAAAAGAGAGTTCGGCTCATATAATTCTTATAAAATAAATGAAGGAAAAGAAAAATCTTCGAAATTTTCAATAAAACAAAATGGTGCTTAAAAGCCTTTACATTTGCGAAAAAATGCGCATAAAGGCGAACCTTGTGTCGATGCCAATTCGATCGTTTTTATCGCGGATTTGAAACGGATGAACAACTTCGAATTTACGATCACCTAAACGACTGATAAATTCTTTATTCGTTGACAATTGACGAATTTCACCTGAAATTAATTTTTCTGTTAAATAAAGAAAAAATGAAAAATGGAAGATTCCGATAAATTATTGGATTTAAAAATGGAAAATAAGGAAAATAAATTTAAATTTTCAAAAAACAAAGAAATAATTGAAACATTTAAAATTCAATTTTAGAGAAAAATTTGAAAAAAGATTTATTTTAAAAAATTATTTTTCTAATAAAAACAACACTAAAAATAATACCTTTAAATGCTCGAATAAATAATAAATAATTAATGAAATAAATAAAAATGTGATAATTCAAATAATTATTCCTTCGCATTGTAGTTCAACTCAGTTGTTATAGATAATTTTAAGAAATGAAAATTTCCTCGATCGAAGTCCAGCAGAAAGGTCAAAGGTGACAAAATACATATTTTTATAAAACACAAAGATATACAAATAGTACCTCCACCGGTGACTTCAAAACCAATTAAAAGGGCGCCTGTAATTTGTTAAAAATCAGCTTCGGCCTATCGTTTAGCGGTTAATATTTGAAGAAAATGGTGAATTTTTTGGTGTTGGTGAAATTTGGTTCCATTGAATAAATTATGAAAGTAATTGAAAATGAAAAATGAAAAAGAGAAAATGAGAGCAAAACAATGGAGATTTTAATGAAAAAACAATGCCAAAACGTTACTACTACTACTTTACAATAATATTTTTTCCTCTCTTCCGTTTTTCTCATTTTTCTTTCTCCTTTCATCCTCCCTTCTCCTTCCTCATTTCCTTTCCCTTTCATCTCTCTGCTTCCACCTTTCCTTCCCTTTCTATTCATTTTCCTTCCTCGTCACCCTCAAATTTCCTCATTTATTTATTTATTAATTGAATAATTTTATTAAAATCGACGACGGAGAAATAATCTCACAAACGTTTTATTATAAATCAATGAGTCAGCGAAATAAGACAAGCATGGGAAGACGAATCGATGCATTATTCTAATAATGCAGAAATTAACCGATAAATTTCCTTTTTCAAGTTCCTCTCCATTAATCAATAAAAGGTCAAAGGGTAAAGGTGAAGAGAATTTTCATTGGTAATAATCTGCAAAAAAAACAATTTCCATAAGAACAAAAGGAAAAATATCGTCAGATTGCAAACAGAAAATGTAGAATCCAGAGAACTGCGAATATGAAGTCGATAGAAACAAAGGCAAGGTCAAGGGTCACGAAGGGTAAGAAAGCCGATCAGTGCATTTGGGAAGTAATAAAGGAAGGAATCAGCAGATTGCGCTGTCACAGCTTTTGGCTTAAGTGGTTCTCAGACTTTTTGACTATCAGAACGCTTAGTGATTCACATTCTTAAAAAAAATTCGGAATAATTTTAAGCGATATTTATCGTGGTTCCATTCGTAAATACCGAATACCCCAATACTGATTGAAAAAAGTCTTACCGAATTCCATGATGGTGGGATGTATTATGATTCGCCTCCCTTCCGCTGAATAGATTTATGGCAGTAGGAGATAGCAGAATGTGTCCTAACCATGTTGGCTTTAGACCAGAGCACGAGTTTATTCATCACATATTCGAGCCAAAGAGGATTATCGTTTCCAATATTTGCAACTCCTATAATGGAACCATTATAAAGGCATTTTTTGGAACCAACTCCCCCCCCCCCACCCGCATTTGTTCACAGACTCCATACACACCTGAGAACCATTATTTTAAGCAAAGCTCTTCGCTAGTAATTATTTCTTGGATTACAGTTGAAAATCCAAAGAAATGAAGACATATATCGAAAAATATTGCAATAGAATTGCAAGTAAAAAAAAATCGACCGACTGTCGAGTAGCATCAGTCAAAGGTCAAATAGCCACTTGTGGCGATTTTAAAACGTTGGAGTAGTCAATTAAATTCTCCAGGAATTTGATAGAATCCAAAAATTTCCTAAGGTCCGATCATTCGACCATATGGTAATAGTAATAACAATAATTTGCTGAATCTGTTGGAATAACCTCGGTAGCATGCAAAACCACCTCGCCAGCGTGCATGATCTCTCCCAACTAAAGTCTCATCAACGAAAATATCTCATTCGTCTTAGTATCAACTCGATGTTAAGGACCCGAATTTGACATAGCACCCCAGGCTGCACGAATCAGGAATGGCTCAATGGGTTGTTGTTCAATTCGCCGATACTGAGATTCTACTCCACACAGGAGTAAATTTCCCCAAAAGCCCAAGTGATTCACCTATGCTTCCATTGCCAAAGGATCCCTGGCATGTTTGTCCAATGCTACAAGCCAGAGGAGCGAATCTAACCAACAGTGGTGAGGGCTCTTTGAACAAAAGTCAACGGTATAGAACTTAGCCATTCTGCTGAACAGTGAACCTTACTCGAATTTATCTATATTCCATCCAAACTATTAGGTGAAAAGAAGGATAGCATCAGAAACAATAATAAATCGGCGAAATTCCGGGCAGATCCGAATTTTTAAATAGAATAAAAACGCGTTCGAAACTAATAGAGCCGAAAATTTATAGCATTTTTGCCATTGCCCATCGCAAAACTGAATGTAAATGCAATCTCAAATGGGATATTTTTTATGCAGTTTCCTAGGCATCGCAGCAGCCTAGGAAATGCTTCAGGCCGGCCAAATCAGAAATAAGGAATGCTAGCAAAATCGACTGGAATCCCCCTCCCATCGATCTAATTAATCTCCCCCTACAAATTCGGTTGCATATTAATGATAAAGATTAGGAGATTCTTCAACAACATTCAGCAACATTCATCACTTTAAAACACTTCTACCTTATTGAAAATGAGCATGAATACTGTAAAGTTTTTATTCCATAATTAGCCGATTTATACATCGTATCATCGTATCAAACATATGTAACAAATTGTACAAATGCAAAACCTAAACATTTCATAATCATGACGAACAACATTTAATTACACTACCGCAAACTGAACGTAATATGTTCGTAATAATCGAAAAATATTTTAAAAAATATCTAAATGAAGCAGCAACAATATTCCCAAAAAAACATGCAGAGTATGTTGACGATCATATCGTTTGACATAAAATGTAGAAATATTTATGGAATTCAAAATTCATAACCCTGGCTCTTATCAAAGCCATAATCCTTATACCTGAAAAAAAAGTATATATTATTAAACGACTGCTAAAAAACCGAGAAATTTTTTGATGATTTTCTACTGTAAACTCATCTCCTCAAATAATTATTATGCTAATAATTATTAAAAGTTAAAAATGAATACGCCAATTTACCACTTCCTTCAATTCAAATTAAGATTTACACTCTGCACTCTTCCATATTTTTTCATATTTCAACGATCTAAAGTGGTTTAGGAAAATTTTCAATTCACAGTAATTTGAATATTATTAACTGGTTAATGAGAATTAAAACCTATACCAAAAATATTTCAGACAGAACTATTAAAAAGATAAAATAAAAATATACCACTTCCGTTCCCACCAATACTCCGGCTGAGGTATGAAAAACTCTGGTTCATCATAACCAAGCTCTTCAAGAGTTGGAATCCCCAACTCGTCAAGAGTAGGTTTAATCTGAAAATAAAACCACTGACTATTTGTTGAAAAAATTCAACCATTACCTATTTAAAAAATGGAAAAACCTTCGGATATTATTCTCAATGGGTTTAGAACTTCATTCGCTCTTTGCTATTTATTATGTACATAAATTATATATTATTATGCAGATGATATCATGAAGGTTTTATCTTATTCCAGCATATTCCTATGATGTTGCCTATAAGGTGGAAGAAGTAAAATGAAGAAGCCAATAAAATCAGCATTGATGTGCACTCTTAAAAGAAAAACAAGAAAAAAAATCTAAAGTTCCATACACCAATTTTAAAAAATCTCTACTCCTTACTTATTTCACATAATACCACAAAATGTCTTCTAAAATGGTAAATAAAAATTTTTAAAAATAAATCTGAAGCTTTATGTCTGAAATGTTTTAAAAGGTACTATTTATCAAAATTACTTTAGTACAGTTCGTTAATATGTTCCAACTAAAGATATAAAGAAATAAGATATTTCTTACATCGTTTAATTTTTTTTTATTAATTAGAAATTAACAACAAATTGCCTTATTTCACACTTGTTTAATACCACATATGTTCATTACCTTTACTTATTATCTTATATTACTTATATTTCTTTCCAATTTCACCGAAACTGGTACTGTTCTAGTTCTCTTCAGAATTAATTAGAAAATATTGATGGTCTCTACCCTTACTTTGGCTGTTTTCTAAATAAATGAAATATAAAATAAAAATGACGATAAAATGCAGAACATTATCAATGTGAGATGGCTATAAAATAATATACCTGTTGCATTATATAAGGATAAATAATTTTTCGATTTTTTTTAGTGCCACACTTTATTTTTAACGCTTCAAATATTCGTAAACATAATGCGAAATCATTAATGCGGCGACAAGCACGTAACGCAGCTTCAACTATTTTTGGATCTGGGATCACATCACAATTATGTAATTCGCCTAGGGCTGAAAAACAATCGTAAGTCTAAAGAAAATATTCACCATAGTAGTCAATTTTAGCTGGGAGTTTATTTCAACAACGATTTTCGTTCCGAAAACGGAGAGATCCTAATTTTACAAAGTTGGAAGAATTTATTACTTACTTCAGACTTCCACATTTAATATTATTTAAAATTGCAGCAAATTAAAAAATCATTGCAATATGAATTTCAATAAAATGAATGAAAAATGTGGAACTGTATGAATGTACTATTGCAAAGGAACATAAAAAAGAGAATCGAATCGAGAAAAAAATAAAGTGAAAACAAATGAACCTTTACGAACTTCCCATCCATCAATTTCTGGACGATTAAAATAATCAATGAAATGTTGGTCGAATCCTAAAATAAATTTTTACTATTATAAATGCAAAAAAACTGTTCAATTTTAAATTTTAAATATAAAGTTGTATTGATTGATAATTTTATTAGTTTGAATATGCTTTCTCTGAATGACGAGTAAGAAGAGTAATTATACAGAACCAGCCGTGCTGGGCTATAACACTAATAAATGAATAACTTGCTCGATTCCACCAATTTTATTAACAACACTATTATACAGCAAAAGAGCATAAAAACGATTGTTTATTCTCAAAATGCTTTTTTTCCAAATCAAACGAATTGAAATTCAAAAAAATCTTAATCTAAAAATTATGCGAGAAAGATAATTGAGTGAAGATTAATAAGGATTATTGAGGATTATTGTCGAGAAACAAAAGTTCGGTGCGAGTACAGAAGTAAATTTATTTCCTTGTAAAAATTCGATAATTAAGAAACTCCGTGGCAAAAATTTCTAACTAATAGCTGAGTTAGCCTAACAAGAAATGATAAGCGATAAACTATTACTATTACTATTATGCACGAATTATTAATAAAATAATCGGCTATTATTTAAACTTGTTCGACTTCCAATATTCTGCTCCTTAATTTTATTTTTATTCAAAAATTTCTTTTTAAAAATAAATGCAATAAAAAAAACAATGCTTGAATTGAATTCAATCGAAAAACTTTCTTTAATTTTAACAAAATATACTAATAAATTCTAAAGAACTTGAATTTTGGAAAAGAAAGATGTTTCGAATATTGCCACAAAAATTTTAAAATCCTTCTTGTATTAAAATAGCCCAAATATATTTCTGTTCATTTAAATAATTTTATATTAGCGAATATTAGCGAATTTTAATAATCTTTCGTGAATACCAATTGAAATCGCTCATAAATTTTAAAAGAATTAAACACCACACAGAAGCTTAAAGGCGACTGTAAATTACTGCAACAATTACTAAAACCTCGTCAAACGTGAATGAAAAACTAAAATTTCGATAAATTTTTAAAGAAAATCTAATAAAAATTACGTTCAGCTGGCCAATTTTCAATATTTTCATGTTTAGCAGTCTTTCGGCGTATCGTTGCGATCGTAAAATTCCGCACAATTTGTGGTTTTCGCCCTAATCGACACACTGCAATCCTTAAACCGTTCATTTTTCCTGAAATTATTAACCAATTGAAATTTGTGATCCTTTAAGCTTTCACAAGAAAAAAACTGAAAAGAGAATAATAATTTAGCAGAAAAATAACAATGGTAAATAAACAAGCAATTAAAAAGTAGTTTCGTTCAATCCATAGTGCAAATACCGAAAACTATTTTTATCATCAAGAATGGAACAATGAAGAAAAAAAATGGACAATGAACAAATAAGCGAGCGCGAAACGCGAAGGCTTTCTTATAAAATGGATATTCTATAAGACGAATACCTTCTCATAAGACAAATACATTCGCATCTTCATTTAACAATATGCACTAACTGGCTGATTCCACTGACAAGAAAACGACACCGACACTCTTTCGCCAGAGAGTCATTTGAGAGAAGAGACGGAGGACCACCACCGTCAATCGGATTTCGTTTTTAATGACAAGGTTTACGACGAGTAGAACGAATTACAACATTATTTGCTCGGAATCCTCATAATCTTCGCCTTTCCTTCTTCCTTCACAGAATGTCTCTGGCTTTTCACTTGTTCATCTAACTGCTAAGGTGAGAAATTTTAGTGAATAAGCCTTCTAAGAGATATAAGAAGATTCGTAACACCCATACAGCGTAAAAAAGCAAATATGTAATTCGAAATAGGAGAATACTCGCTAGAAAATTTATCAAAAGAGATAATATTTAATCTAAATTTCGTTAATCCTCTCGCACAACATAATACAAATCCTTTCGCCAAAGCATCCCTAAAATGACTGCTGACAGTTGAGCAAACCTTTGCAATTCTTTACAGGAATCCTTTACAACAAACCTTTAAAGAGGAAATCCTCGACGCTTTCTAGGAAATAACAAAGGAACAGAGCAAAAACCTACCAGAAAAAAAACGTGTAGAAAAAAACAATAGTGAAGGAATTAACCACGTGGCACTAATTTGCAGCCTAATCACTAAAATGCAGCTCGGTTTAACACTCAAAATAGCATAATTTAATTCTTCTTAAATTCGAATTGTCTCCCCAGGCCCTCCTCGCTGTTTTCTAAACGAGCAAGAAGAGAATAACCCGGCCAGTTTCGAGTCTGCTGGCTTGCGAGCGCTCTCTCTTAGCGGAGACGATAGCCACTAATGATAAGCTACCTCACCTCGTACTTCCAACCATATATCCTTACCGACGACGCAAGATTCCCATTCGTGATGCGAAATTTCACTCACTCACTCTCGGATTTTGCTAGAAATATGGAGCTTAGGATTTAGCCATTCTTTGCTTTCCCGTGACATACATACCAATCCGAAAATAAATATTTCATTATCCTTTCAAATTGTTTTGCTCCTTGAACAAAAAGTGATAAAAATTTTATTAAAATTTTCATTTTCATCGCAGAATATTATATTAGTTTATAAAATATTAGTTTTATCTTCTATTTAATCAACATTTTCGAGATTAGCTGCAATAAATTGAATATTACCAAAGACTGAAGCCAATCAGTGTTACATATGACGAGAAAAAAAATTTACGAGATTCGAAAAATGAATTGAGATGAAGACAATAGTAGAAATCATCGCCCTCTCTCTTTCGAATTAAAATAATACAAATAAATATAAATTAATAAATAATTTTTTTGCAAATTTAGCCGTTTTCTATTCGAACTATTTAAAACCGCTATCGCCGGAATCATATATGATGTCACCATGAAAGCAGATTATCAAAATAAACATTGAATTTTGACGAATGCCTGAGAAATATAAGTGAAATGTCTTACAAGAATTTTAAAAAAATGAAAAAGGATTAAAAAAGGAAAAAAAGGAAATTAAAATTAGCAAAATAAAGTGAATTACGATCACTGGCTTAAGGAATTAAAAAAAGGCATTGTTGTCTTAATAAATATTAAAAATAAACTCTAATAAAATAAAAATAATAAAAATATGCAAAAATGTACTTTTTGCAATGCACAGGGTCAATGCAGTCAAAAATCCTATAAATATTCATCTCTTTTTTGCTGACTAATTGCATCTAATAATTTTTTTTTAAAAGTTTTCACCATTATTGGTTAAACTCAATGGCTTATCGGACTGAAAAATGCCAGGAAGTTCCTTAGCGATAGAAATACTGGTTAGTTACCAGCATCACCCGGATTTTTGGATAGGTCAACTCGCGCGGGGAAACAGAACCTTAGTATCGGTGCCCCGAATTGAGCAACAATCCACTAAGCCATCCTACCCCAATAATAATAATAATTAATTAATAATAATAATTAAATAATAATAATTAAAAGTAATAAATATTTGATAAAAGTTGAACTATTCAATAAAAAAGAAAAATTATCAATATTACAAATTTCTCAAGACATTTCGAGATGAAAACATAAAATAACTGGCACAACCTACAACGACTAACAAATTAATGCAGTGAATATCCAAAAAAAAATTTTTACAAATGAGTTGCTTCAAATCTATTGGCAAAATATCTCGGTTATTTTTCATCATCATCTGCGATAATATTCTCGGCCCAGAATATTGCTGATGAATTCATATCATCGCTGAATAAAGGACTATAGATTTTCGGATCTTTACTTGAAGCGTCAGCATTTATATTGCTATCAGACCAAATACCATTCCTATTAGCTCCAAACAAATTATTTGTTATACCAGGCGGAAGTTCAAATAGATTATAGAAATTTCGAGTAGTTCCAACATCTCGCGATAGGGAGGAGATTGTCGCATCTATAAATAAATTTGAAGTGGGAAGAATAAATAAACTCCAAATTTTTCAAAAGATCTGTTAATTCAATCCAGAAAACTTAATAAAAATGAGACTTCATAAATTACATTCCAAATTTTTTAAAATGTAATGAAGATTACCATTTTTCACGATCTGCTGTTGCTTCAAACGCGTATTTGCACTAATAAATGGAGGAGCCTCCGGATTAAGACGAAAAGATCTAACTGCATTAGACAAATCTTCTGGCGAATTTTTCGAGGTCGAAGAACTTCCAGGCAACTGCCATATGCTTTCACTGTTGTCTTTTCTTCCCGAATCACTGTCGAAGAAGCCTGGTGTTATAGATGAAAAGGAGAGGTTAAAGCCAGGCCAAATCTCATTCGGTTCCTCTAGAATTTCATCAGCTTGAAATAAATATTAAAATTCCTCCAAAAAATACAAAAATGATAAAGATAAAAAATAGGAGTACCACATTCGATCAACAAAAATTAAATAGATAAAACATAAATAATTGAAATAATTGCGAACCAAAGTTTTCCATCTTTCTTTCTGCCAGATATTTTGCTTCCGCTACTTTACGCTCCCGTTGTAATTGTTGCATAAAAGCGCTTGGTTGTCTTCCATCCGGTTTATTAAGTAATTGATATTCTGATGAATGAAAAGTGTCGCGATAATTCGTATGTTCACAGCTGCAAACTGGCACTCGATTTTCTTCCACATGCAAACGACGAAAAGGAACTATAAATAAATATTCATTTAATCACAAATAATAAAAAATGAAATATTAATATTTACAATAAGCCGTTTTGCCATACAAGTGTGTTAAATAAAACAGAAGAACTTATGAATAAAAATTTAACAACACACCATCATAGTTTCTATTTGAATCTTTTCCTTTCGAACCTGGTGAAAACTTTTTAGGTGGCCCAATTGGTGCTATAGGTTTTGAATAATAAGATGATGGTGGATTTAAACTATAAGATGTCGTATGAGCGAATCCATCCAACTTTCCAGACACAACTGATGAACTTTGAGAATCAAATAAGAGCTCAGATGCAGACACCAAAGCATTGTAATCATCCTCAACATCATAGTCTAAAAATTCATTAAAATTTATACCAAAAAAAATTTTTCTTTCATTTTGATTAAAGCAAAATAAAGCAAATCGCAAGAGATAACGATATATTTATGTATTTCCATAATAAAAACTATGTTTTCATCATAAAATAATTAACAATGGAAGAAGTTGAAAATCAACTAGTCCATATAGCTTACCAAACATATTAATTGGAGATGTGTTTATCCATTCCGGTGCTCCTGAATCACTTAAACCCGCTTCTGATCTGCAATAAAATTAATGTAGTTTCTATACGAGAAAAAGTAGGAATCAAGAGAAATTTCTGATTGTTATTGTTTTTATTGGCAATTTATTTAAAGAAGCGTGAAACATACCGATTGCTTGGTGATAAGGAGGGTGAAAGTCGACCATTATTGTTAATATTGTCGCTCTGAATCGTTTTTTCATTCGAAAAGATTGGAATATTTTTTATATTTTCGCAAGCGCTGGTGGTATCATTTCCAAAATTATTATTGATGGAAAAATCTGAAATATACTGTTATCAGAAGAAATATAACTTAAAAAATAAATAGTAAAGAATAGAAAGCTTGCATAAACAATTTTTAAATATTAACTTATTCCGTTAAACTCTGGATTTTTTAAATTAAATTTCTAATTTTCTTTGCAAAATTTATAATCTCTGTACTTATAAAAATAATGTAAGAAACTAATATAAGAAACATATATAAGATGCACTATATGAAAAATAACATGGTATCATTAACTGAAAATCAAATAGAAAATAAACTATAAAGCCCACAGTGAAGAGATTTAGGTTCTTCGGTACTGCGTTTGACGTTTGATTTTTCAGCTATTTTCGGCAAAACAATGGATGACTGGGTGATAAAACCAAGGGATGATTCTCGTGCTTGACAACGCTCCAGCTTTTCTTGATCACAGATTATTTCATCATTTTTCGAAACAACTGATTTTGCTTGCGAAGATGGCACCTGAAATGATGAAATAATAAAATAATAATAAAATACAAAAAATTGGTTCAATAAGTAGAAAAGAAAGACTGCCTTTGTTTTGGTACTGCGTTGCTCTGGATGAACTTTTGAATTTTTTATAAATGAATTTAACGGCGCCTTCGTATCCAGATCAAGCAAGGAAGTCAATTTGTTGCTGCAAAAAAATATGACCGAAATATGAGCACATTATACATAATATGATAAGAATTTTACCAATTAAAAAAATGAATATAAAAAAAAATATATATATATAAAAGTAAAATTAGGAAATTAGAACATAATGAATTAATAAATCGAAATTCAGTTTTTTTGGTCATTTCAGTCGTAATGAACAGAAAAAAATCTTATTTAAAAATAGTTTACTTCATTTTAAGATGCATTTTTCTCGCTCCCACATTTGTATTGAAATGATCCACAGATAAAGTCTCAGGTTCTTTTTCAACAGGCAGATAATCTTTGTTTACAGTCGTTCTTTCAGAACGCAGTTTTACAACCGGCATCTTAATTTTACGATTCTTAGAGTTTCGCGCCGTAACTGGAGGCTGAAATTTGATGGAGCTTAATTAAACCTAATCACTGAATGTTCGCATATATTCATCCAATTTTAAATATTATGAAAAACAAACAGACCTGATCATTGCGAAACTGCCAAATGAAAGAAAACAACCAAAGTACACCATTTGCTGTTTGCCAGAATGATCGAATCAAAATATTGGAATCTTTTGCATAATGCAAAACATGCCGTCGAGGTGAAGAACGAATCGGGCTTTCTGTAAATTTAAAATTTTAATTCGAATATAATAATGGATAATTTAAAATTTGTTATTTCATTGATGATTACCATCTTTCACAGCGTCGCAAGCATTGATTTAACAAAAACTGATTCGCCATTGAGATAATGACTGATATTCGTTCCTGTCGAACCTAATTTAAAAATTTCGAGAAGGAACAATTTACTTGAATTTAGTGCATTTTGTCTCTTATCCGTAATACTGGAAAAATCGCCATCGAGGGCATTTAAATCGAAAACTCGTCTTGTCTGAGCATACTGCTGCTTAATAGCGCATGTTATTGTACGGTCACCCTCCAAATAAGCGCACGCCACGACACAAATCAAACAAAATCTGCATACACAACAAAGAAATGCATCTTGCCACAGTATATCCAGAGATAATATTTAATAATTTAAAACTTAAAATCACAAATAATCAGTGAAGCATACATTAGTGCTGAAATGCATGAGTAATACATGATACTCTCAAAAGGTGGTCGAGGCAATGCAGCGTGACACTTTGCTAACATATGTTTTGGGATAGAAGCTCCAATAGGAAATAACCAAGATGTACCATTCATATGCATATAAAACTGTAGAGCTGCTTCATTCCAAGACATCAAAAAGTCAGGAGTGTACCTTCAAAAAAATATTTTGCACTAAATAAATGAACCACTTAAACATATTAAAATCATATTTCGATCTGACTAAATTGAAATTAAAATTGATAAAAAATGTTTCAAAGATCTATAATTAAAGATAATCTTAAAGAAAATTGAATTCGGTAAAAGTGTAAAAACCAACGCTATATCAAGAATATAGGTTTCATTAGGCGCTAACTGGAACATATGACAATTGAGAATTCTAAAACCTCTATTCTCACATGGCACATTATTAAGGCTCATATTTACCACAGTAAAAGGTACTTCACCGGTATTTGCCACTACAAACGACCTCTTCACAGTAAGAGTTGTGAACAACTTGTGAGTCAAACCTAAAACAATAAATTAAATAAATTAAAATGACGAAAAAAATAATTCTGGCAATAATAATTTTTTAAATATAAGGAAAATAAAATAAAAATTTAATGAAAAATTTTACGCTTAGGATTATGGCAATCAGCTAAATGATGGCCTTGTATTTCGAACATCAAAGGATTTAATGTCCTTGCAGAATGTCCATCCACTTGCATATCCATTCGTGCTCCACGACCATACAAAATAACAGGTTCAATAATAGTCAAATTATTTCTTAAAAAAAGCATAATATTATAAAAAAACTGAATGAGGAAATTAAAAGTTGACTACCTAATTAACAATAATGAAGATCGAAGAGTATAATCGGATGGCAGAAAACCCACTCGCACTCGAACTTTCATTCCAGGTTGCAATAACATTGATAGAGTAAACCTTAAAATGACTATATAACTATGGAAATTCTTTAAGATTTTGAAAATTTCATGGATTAATTATTAATTCATTATTACAACCAATCCAGTCATGATTTTACACGAAGTTTAACCCATCCATGAAAACTCATTGATGAAATAAATGAAAGAAATACCATCGAAACAAGAACTGAAAAAATTTGAAAACTGAAAAAAAAGAATTGAAGTAGCATATGAAAAAATACTTCGGTATACTTGTCCCAAGAATTCCCTCCAATTCTTCTCTCAATTTCGGTACAGGGCTATCTTGCTTTAAAGTGAACAATTCCGTATCACGCAATGAGAACATTAACGTTTCATTTACTTCGATAGGATCAAATAATGGAGAGGGTAGTTCATCGCGAAAAAACTCCACAAGCGCTTCTGCATCTGGATAAATAACTAATGGTAGTAGCTGCACAACGATGGGAAGAGAAGAAGGATTCGTTAACGTCAAATTCACTATCTAAATTGCGTAATTAATGAATCAAATAATCCTTAGCATCTATATTCACCATTCTTTTCATCCTGAAGTTATAAATTATCAGAAAAATATAGAAAAAAACGAAAAATGCACCGTGAAATTTCCAACGGCAGTAAGTGGGAAATCTACCACAGATTTAGTCAAAAGCCGTGGCCAAATAAATTCAATCTGTATTGGTATAAATAAATTCATCACCTGAAATTTAATAATTCATGTGATGCCGGACCTTTCTTTTGCATTATTTTTATTGAATATTTGCACTCTTATAATTTCATTCGATCATACCTATATTAGCCCCATTTCTTGTTATCCAATTTATTTAAATAAAGAAAAACTTGAAATCTTTGACTAACCTCCTGAGTATCGACGACTATTGTTGTGTTAATCAATAATTCATTATTTGCTTTCAGCATCAAAAACTTTTTTCGTAGCCTAAAATTAAATCTATTAAATCAGGAAATATCAATATTCTATATCAAGGAACAAACCCATGTCTACCAAGCAAAAAATAAAGAAGATTTTCACAATTCATCTTAAATATTTTTGATACTAGGATGCATCAAATAATTTCTCTTGTTAGAACTTGTTAAAAATTTTGATAAATATATAATACGACTAAATATGGATAAAAAAATTCAAAAATTCTGGCAAATGTTGAATTCGAATTATGTAATATTTGAAATCATACAAATATAAAGTATTATGTAAACTAAAAATATATGGAATAGAAAAACTACAAACTAAAAAATTTATAAAATAAAATAAATATAATATAAAATAATAATAATTATAGAATAAAAAACTTTTTGTATAAATAATAGTCGATTTCAGCGAGATTTTGAGGCAGTCGTATGCCATATGTGAACCACTGACCATCGGCTGTATGCAGTGGAACGCCTTAATGTGAAATGAAAATATTAATCATTCTTATAAATATATTTTTTCGTACTTAATAACTGCAACTGCACTGAACTGAAGTTATTTGCAGTTTTAAAAATAACTAAAAAATATTCGAAATATGTTACAAATTATAAAAAAAGAATTACTAACCAACATAGCAATCATCTTTACAAATAGCTTCAGGTATAACAAACACTCTACCAAGATCAGTGATCTGATCAGCTCTAACAACTGGAATATTACTGGCGGAATATTTTTCAAAATGTATTCTTGGATCGTAAGAAAGAGTCGACAATCGTAATAATTGCATATCGTGTTGAAATGTGCTGTATACCTAAATTAAATTCATTTTTTATTCCGTACAAATTTTGAAAGCGCAAGATTGATAAAAGATAAAGAACCTGGAGATTTTTGAAGCATATTTTACCAGGAAAAACGTTTCCAAATAAAATATGATCTGGATTTAATATAATTGATCCCTTCTCCAGTTTGTACACAACAGGAAACGACCTTTAAAAATTTGAATCTAAATATGAATTTGAATTTGAATTTGAATAAAGTTAAAAAGATTTGCGATAACCGTTTTCTATGTCGAAGCACTATTATATCAAAAAATTGAAAGCTAGAATTATCAGAAAATATTCACTAATTCTTACTATCGCTCAAGTTGCACGATGGCTCAGTAGGGTAGGTTGTTGCTCAATTGAAAGCGGCGATACTGAGATTCGAATCCCCGCAGGAGTAAACCTGCACGAAAATCCGGGTGATGCTGGCGACTCACCTGTATTTCTATCGCCAAGGGACTCCATGATATATTGCCGAATGTGATAAGCCAATGGAGCGAGTTTAACCAGTAATGGTGAGGACTCTTAAAAAAAAAATCGCTCTAATAAAAAAATCCATAGTCCGGTTGTCGTTACAGGACGATCACAGTCACAAAATCGATCTCTATCCTTATAATTTAGATAAGAGACAGTATAACCAAAAATTTCATTTATGAGTGCTTATTCGATTGTAGGCGAAGTTATCGCAAAGTTGTGGAATAAAGGTGCTTGAACTAGTTCCAATCCTTATTTCACTATATAGATGGTAATTATTAATACCTATCGAAGCAAGAATTAAATGTTTTTCGGTGCCAAAAATAAACGACCTACATTTGTTCAAAATCTGTTTCGATCATAAATAAACCGAGTGGATCTGAAGACTGTGATTTTACAGTTAATGAATATTCGAAAACCGCAAAACTTTGAGCCGGCAATTCCAGACTGAGACCCTGAAATGAAGGTTCATATAATAGCATACAAATTCGTTTTACTATGATATACATTGATATTATATGGATACAAATGATATTAAATTTATATAGATAAAATTTTAACAAATGAAGAAAATTTCTGTCGAATTAACGTGGAAGATACTTCTTGCCATGAATTTTGTTGAACTTGATTCTGGGAATTCTTTAGATCGGTTGCATTTCCTGATGCAATATTCAATAAACGCAATGATGACATCGCAGACATGGCTTTCTTTAATTTCTTAATCGTAACAGGAACTGGGTTTTCATTCGATATAACAAACTAAAAACGTAATTCAAAGATCTATCTCCATTTAAAATGAAAAATAAAAATAATATAAGAGCAATACAACTTAGCAATTCGCCTAGAATCGCCTCAAAAGTCAGTATTATGAGACTTATGCGCATACACAGTAAGTGCTGGAATAAATTGCTTAATTATTATTGTTATCTGCAGTTTTAAAAAGAAATTTAAGTGTGATTTGTGTGATATTATTTGAAGCCATGCCCACGATTTATTGTTGGTAATATCTAGTAATTAGCTTAGGTATTTGCATATGTTTTCAAATCTTATAATTTTTTTTTGCTCTTTTTATATCTCAGCTTTTTAATGATAATAATAATAATAAACAAAAGATAAACTAAATAAACTAATAAATTACCTGTATTGAACGAGAATCACCCAAATCCAATAAACCAAAATTGAATTCTTTTTGATAAATTGAATATATTTTTACCTATAAAATAGGTATGACAGGCCATAGTCAATAAAGATTAATATTACATAATGCTCGAAATTAAAAAAAGATTTCATATTTCAATAAACTCTAACTTTTTATTACTTATTACTAAAATACTCTTTATCCTTTACTATTAAAATATTTATTTCATTTAAAAACTTTTATTTATAAACTTATAAATTTATAAATTTATTTATGAACTTTAAAGGAAAACTTTTTCAAACCTCACCAAAAATATTTTTTTGTAAATTTTTTTAAGACAAAAATACCCACTAAGCAAAACAAACTTTTAGTCGGCCATTAAAAATAATAATAGGAATGGTGAATATCGATACGTTCGTATGCAAAATGCAAGTTGATGAAAAACTGTCATTTTCCTTAGACACATATTTTAAGAGAAATACTGGCCGAGATTCATCAACACCAAGTATAACCACTGGCATAACCAATTCCACCTGGAAGGAAAAAATATCAAAACTACACAAAAAATACATAAAAAATATCTATAAAAATATTTCTTGAAAAAATATCGAAATACCCAAAAAATGAAACTTTAATTTTTTATTATTTATTAATATTATTATTAAAATACTCGTTACTCTTTATTTTTAAAATATTTCATTTTTTACTGCTGTATTTGCAATTTAAAAAAGTTTAAAACAAATAAAACTAGACAAAAAGCATTAAAGCAAACAACATAAAACACAGGAAAAAAAGCTGAGATATAAAAAAGAGCAAAAAAAATTATAAGATTTGAAAACATGTGCAAATACCTACAGCTAATTACTAAATATTACCAACAATAAATCGTGGGCATGGCTTCAAATAATATCACAGATCACACTTAAATTTCTTTTTAAAACTGCAGATAACAATAATAACTAAGCAATTTATCCCAGCACTTACTGTGTATGCGCATAAATCTCATAATACTGACTTTTGACGGGATTCTAGGCGAATTGCTATGTTGTATATATAAGTTTTATAGCGCTGAGGTGATTTTAAGTGAATTGGAAACTGACTTGAAATACTAAATTTTAAAAAAACCATCGATGAAATTTCGAATTGATAGTGATCTAATTTACTGTTCAACTGTTAATGAATAATGCTAATGAAAACTATTATCTGCACGAGCTATTTCCAGATGTTCCAACTTCATAAAACATGGCCTGCCCTAAGATGAGAAAGAAACAAAAGGCAATGTCTCACATACTACCATTTTTAAAAGATTTCAAAGTAAAAAAAATTCAGTAAATCAGAAAAATGCCACACGAACTGAATGAAATATGAGACAGCGATTACACACTAATATTTCCTTTTTCACCAAATTAAGAAATTTTTTTATGGAAGATTAACAGTAAAAAGAATTTTCGATTTCGTGCGCAGAAAATCATGGAGTGACCAAAACAACCAGGAACAATAGTGGTGAAACTAGCCAAAAAAATCTACTATACTATGTTGAAATTTGATGAGACAATTATGCCTGCTTCTATATTTGCAGACAGCAATAGAAGCAAAATCGGTTTACATGGCGAGCAGCTAGAGAGAGAGAGAGCGAGGAACAAACAATTCTCCTAAATGATAACCTTGACCACATGTAACAATATCAACACCAGAAACCACTTTGGATTCAGGCTAGGAAATAAATTCCTTCTAAATCCAGCATATTCCCCAGATTTTTAATAAAGTGACTCTATCTAATTATCATCTTTTTAAGTTCAATGCATTATTCCTTCTTTGATCAACCTTTTACAGATGAAGTTTGAAATTTCAGGTGAAATTCAAGTTTGAAATCAGTGCTTTTTTTAATTCGAAGCCAAAGTCACTTTATTAAAAAAAGAATTTATAAATTGCCTGATGGGTGAAGGCGATAATAAATAAAGGAAAATAAGACTATATAATATCTGGATTTTTAATATTTTTAATAATTTATACTTAAACTTTTAATTTAGTTGGGGATTTGTATGCCTAATAATACAAAAAAAATGTAGGATAAAATTGGACCAACAATCTGGTTTATGTAATCTTCTTTCTTTACAACCTGATTTAGTTTGGAACTAGGTATTACAGTAGAACTTACAGTGAAAGAACCCATAGCATTAGGAGCGACAGACACATTCCAAATGGCTATACCGAATGGCAGACCATTATTCAACGTAACGCTACGAGAAACAGGTGGCTCCACAAGATCATGAAACGTTGTTTCATTCGTACGTTGCGTTAAAGTTCTAAAAACTAATACAGTGAGAAAAAAGGAGTTTTTTTTCTGTAATATAGATGAAACAATGAACACAATTACCCCGAATATACAATGGCAAGATAAGGCACTGAAACATTATAGTTTCCACCACGGC
This sequence comes from Dracunculus medinensis, assembly GCA_900625125.1. Classification (NCBI taxonomy): domain Eukaryota; kingdom Metazoa; phylum Nematoda; class Chromadorea; order Rhabditida; family Dracunculidae; genus Dracunculus; species Dracunculus medinensis. Next base: position 46,031 of record UYYG01000084.1, on the reverse strand, counting down.
TTTCCGCTATAATTTTACCTTTGAAACGAATCAATCGCGGATCATCTGGCTTAAGTCGTAGAAGAGTTGAATCAAACAATAATTTAGCGATAGGAGTCGCAACTAAAATGGTTACTTTTTAGGGAAATGGTTACTTTTTTGGTTACTAATGAATTTAAAAAATAAATTAAAAAATAAATTAAATCGAGATGTGACAAATACGGCAACCAATATAATCAATCATACATAGATCAAAAATATTCAAAATGATCTTACTTAATTGTTTTAAACCAGATTTTATCATAATTGGTGGTTTTGAAGCAAATTCCATGTAAATTCCGCTGGGTTCAATAATTTTTTCTACATACAAAGACTGAAATTGCGATATTTAAAGAATATAAAACCAAACGGGAGAATAAAAGTAAGATATCAATGATAATACATGAAATATAGTCATATATAATACTAATGTATAATAACAATGCTAATAATAATTAATAATTATAATGATTTTTTAAAAGCACTTCTATTTCGATCCCTTTTTCCAAAGTTGAAAAAACTTCCAGTATTATTGGAGATGATTTCTCGCCAAGCTTAATCAAACCGAAATCTAGTATATCTACTGTAGAAAAAACTCCACGTTTCTTCGTGGTTTCAAACTGAAATTAATAATAGTTAATCTACAATTTGTAAAATAATCTTCCAAAGTTAAGCTATTTAATTATTAAATTAAGTTAATGAAGAAATTATTTAAAAATGAATGAATAATATATTTCTGAGTCATTAATAAAAGACTAATGCGGAAACAAACCTCAAAAGGTACTATCAAATTTTCCTCAAATTTTTCCACTGACGACGATTTAAAAACTCCATCTTTTTCATTCTTTTTTAAACCTGTTTTGATCTTCAAAAAACCTGTCCCATTACGTTCATGAGCACCGAGAATTTTTGCATTTATGACAGTTTTTGTTTGAAATGGTTCAATTTCCTAGAAAAAAAGAGTATCGCTATATTTAAATTTTGACTTTTTTTCGATTTCTCTCATGATTTTTTTTATCTTTATTCTTTATAATAATAAATTACACTGAAAAAAAATAACTGAATATTGTAAACTTACCCATAAACCACTTTTCTGATTCATACCATTTAACATGTTAGGCAGTTCCAAATGTATTTCACCTCCGCTGGTATAAATTTCAGTAATAAGAAGCATTTCTGAATGTGGATTATGCAATTTTATTGATGAAACAAATGTGCCATTCAAAGGTATTCGAGCACTAATAAATGGTCGCAATCGATATGGGTTTGACACACCTTTCCCTTTAACCTGAAATATCAATAAGACTTTAAAAAAATAAATTAAATTAACATTTATGTAACATTTATTTATATTTAATAAATGAAGAATTCGAAATCTAAATGGATTCTTCAGCTTTTTTGACAATTCTATATTTTGATTCGATTACTGATGAGGTAGGCAAAATGTCATGAGGCGTCCCATATAATTTAATTAATAATTGCAAACGAGATAATTAATAATTAATAATTTAATATGAACAAAAAAACCGTATAAGTGAATGCGCCCAATGATGAATGTATAAATAGTCTATTCTCAATAACACTTTCTTGACGAGGAAGGAAAACAACATCGAAAAATGTTGTCTCCCCCGCATCGATGGTCTGAAAGAAAAACAGTTATTCTTTCAATATTATATTCTTGCGAAATATTTTATTAAAATTCTCTTCATGAATTAATAAATATAAAAGAATAAAAAATCAAAAAACAAACTTTGTGTTCGGGAAAAGAGCAATGAAAATGGATAGTTGAACCAGATATCGCGTCAAAACGTACTTTTGACGCAGTTGGATTGTGTATTCGAACTCTTAGTATTTGCGGGACACCCAAAGGCCTGAACAATTATTAGCAATTATATTTATTTTTCAGAGAAGTTCAGCTTATGAAATTTCAATTTCTGAGAAAATAAAACGGAAAATCTATTCGAAAAGAACACATTTTCTTATGAAGTCAATTTGTGGTAGATAATTGATTTCATTGAGTAGTCTTTAAAAATTGAGACGAAGAAATTATAAGTTGAATAAACTGAATAAAGAAATTTGCATAAATGAGGAGAAAAAATCGAATAAAACTTACTGTTCACCAAAATTTAATTCCTTTGGAGTGAATTGTAGTTGATTATTTAAGATAAATTCATTGTCTTCACTAAAATTTTCCTCGTTAAAATAAGATTTTTTAACTTTTAAAATCAAATTTAAAACCTACAGTTTTCCAAAATATAATTTAATAGTATAATATAATTTCAAATTCTTGCGTCTATCTGTGCGTGTGTATTATGAGCGCATATTTGTATGCTTATGTTTGTGCCTAATGGGAAAAACAGAATCGATCTTAAACTAATAAACTAATAAAGCCAATTATCAACTTTAGGAGGGAACTTTTAGTCTTTTTCAGAATTTGAGAAAAAATTAATATATACTTGCATTTTTCTGGAAAAAAATTCCACAGTTTTTCATTAGATAGAAAATGCAAATGTAAAAATATAAATTTCAGCGAATTTTGTTTGCAAAAAGTGATATCCATGAAATTAAATGATAACAAAAAACCTCTTAACAGCCGCTGCTCCTATAAGATTTTCATGATACTGAATATCAGAAAAATAATGCAGTTCATTACCAGTCTGTACAAAAGCAGTTGCGGCGACCGGTAAATTATTATTATCGCTACTGATATCAACTCCTTCAACTATCGATAGTGTCCCATAGGAAAAATTAAATAAATTTATTAATAATATTAAAATCAAACTATTATTTATCATTTTTGTCCATAGCAGCTTTCTGCAAATTTATTAAAATTTTTAATGCGATTATCAAAAATGACGAAATAGAATTAATTTAAAATAATTCACCTAATCCTTTTTTTTGCAAGAATTACATAAATATAAATCGAATCAAAGAAGCTTCATTTGCAGAAGAACAAAAATAAAAATTTTTAATATAATTCCACTGATAAATCGATGCAATAGAATAAAATCTTTAAATTGAAATTAATAGTAAAGATCGGGGATAAGGATCTTATATATCAGATACCCTTTCAAAATAAAAACTGTGATCCATCAAGATTGTGGTGTCCTTTCACCTATAATATTCAACTATGAGATAGATTGGATAATGGACATTACTTGACGGCACTCAAGAGATGTCCAAATCAGTCCAAAGCATCGTATCACCGATCTTGAATTCGCTGATGAGTCCTTTTTGCTGACGAAATGCAAATAATGCTAAATAACGTATCAGCGACTCTATTGAGAATTGGACTGAAAATCAGTAAATAACGAAAGTGTTTTCGTCTTATGTAGAAGAAGCTAATAAAATACCTCTTTTTGTAAATTCATTGCCGGTTGAGGAAGTGCCCGATTTCAAATACCTTGGATCCATCCTAATACCAAATGGTCAGGCAAAAAACGACATTACAGGCCGGATTACGGCAACGAGAAATGCATCCTTCCGGTTAACGAAACCTTTATGGAGCCATTTCGTGAAATCACCATAAAAACGAAAGTCCGCATCTATACTGCCATGATCCGTTCGATCTTACTATATGGTTCTATATGAGACATCGATCTTACTATATGGTTCTATATGTTACTATATGAGACATGGCCAGTGAGAGTGGAGAATATTAAGAAATTATCTGCTTTTGACCACTCTAAGGTATATAGGTATATATAAGGTATATGTTCTAAGGTATATTTTATGGCTTCCATCGAGCGGATAAAATATATGATCGCATTCACCTTCGTTCAAATATCCCTCCCATTAATAATTGCAGAGCATCGCCTTCGATGGTTAGGGCACATTCTCCGTCGTCCACCTTAGGAGTTGTTGCATATTTTGTTATTTGCTAAATCGTGTGATGGATGGCGTTAAAAGCGAGGTGAGCCAATCAAGACATCCACTGATACGATCGGAAAGGTTAACCAGCAATATATGGATTAAGACGATGGAAAAAGGAATGGTTTTTACTACTGTCGGCGATGGTATCAGACTGCGCCGCTTGGAAGCGTCGTAACATTGTAGTCGTTGGAACCAGCCTAACCAGTAACCAGTGAGGATGATCCGTTAGGAGAAGATATCAGATGCTGACAAAATATTTATACTTATCAATTTATCAAGTATCAAACTTTAAATATCGACTCTTGGATCGACTCTTACAACAAATGATCGTACAGCTAGAAATATAGAAATATACCACCCCGCCATGCAGCTAAGAAACATAACCAGTATGAGTGGAAGTTATTAAATATCAAGAATCTACCCTCGATCACATATCTCTATGGTAGATTATACTGAGCGGATCTCGTGCGACTGAATAGACTTTTGCTCAAATACTATGCATTCTACATTCTACATTCAAAATATCGTCAAAGAATGAACGCCTACACTGGTTAGGCCAAGTTGGTCGCCAACCAGCGCAGCAACCGACATATATCGCACCACTTGCTAAAGCCCGGATGGCATCAAAAGTAAGGAGGACGCAAGCGACAATACCTTTATAACCAGCAAAGCCAGCCTAACCAGTTATAATAAAGTATGACTTCACGAAAAAGATTCACGCTCTCTAACACAACTCTGAAATCGCCGCAAGATATGAAACCAATAACAGCACAATATCCGTCCTTACTCTCTCCACCGAAATTTTTCTTCCGAAAAAACAAAGAAAAGATTCTTTCTTCCGAGATAAATTTATTGAATGCATTAATAGAATAAACTAAAATTTACGAAAAGTCCACGGAAAAAGAGCGATATGTCTTTCGCAACATTTATGGAAAAATCTAAGCGAAGCAATGAACAATGCGGTGACAATATGATATTTTTTGGCAGTGATAGTTCGCTATTTTATTTTTTATTTTCATATTAAATATATAAAGGTGAATAAACGAAAATGATTAATAGACGGTGAAAAAACTCAACAAAAAAACGATCATTAAAATTAGATTATAATTGCGAAATATTAAATATAAACATAAAATAACATAAAATAATAAATAATAAGAAATACGTTATATTTAAGAATAAAAAATAGATCACTAGTTCACTAGCTCATGATCTAAATGTTTCTAAGAGAGAAATAGATCGCTAGTTCATTAGCTCATGATTTAAACGTTTTTAAGAGAAAAACAAATCACTAGTTCATTAGCTCATAATCTAAACATTTTTAAGAGAAAAAGAGAACTGATCAATAATTGCCATTAAATATAATGAATAGATCGATTTTTAGATGGCGAAAAAAAAAATTAAAAACTGGAAAGGAAGGAAGGAAACAATTCACTGAAATCCAGTTTCAAATACTTGGAAAACACTTAGATAGATGAATTGTTAAAAATTAAAAGCAAAATGAGCGATGTGAAAACTGGATGTAATCCCTCGGCAGTGGATAACCCACTCCCCTTCTCTTTCTTCTCCCCCCCACCCCCCTCCCCCACAATTGTCATTATTATGCAATTTAAGAAATCGAGATCGATAAATGAAGACTTAACAAAATGATAATATAACATCGTTTCGCATCAATGATCAATCAATCTGCTGTTTCTAGTTCGCAACGACATTTAAGAGACATTTTAAGTGAACGTAAACGAGGGAAAATCCCTAACTTTTCCCTTAAAAAAATCCACTGAAATCGAAATCTTCATGAGACCATTCCTTGCCAAAACGATTATATGAGATCAACGCTTTTCCACCCTAACAAACTAGAATGTCGTGAAAATGTTTAAATAAATTGTTAGAAACTAGGAGTAGAAAACGGAGAAAAAGCGTTAACAACCAGGTAAAATAGAACTTCTAAGGGATAATTAATGAAATAACCTTAGATAAGAACTTGAACTTAAGAACATAACTATAGGGTGAAAGGTCAGGTCAGGAATGAGAAAGAGGTCACGGAAAATACCCATAATCCAAAAAAAATTCCTCAACCACAACAAATATCACAATAAATAGAAGATAAAAATATTAATTCAAAAAGTTTTTGAAAAAGAAATTAAATTTTATATAAACTCAAGCCATTTGACCCAAGGAAATTTGTCATTAAAATAGAAATTCGGATGGCACTGCAAACCAATTTGCAACTATATCTTCAGGTAACTCTTCGGCGAAATGGTCTCGCACTTGAACGATATACTAATTATTGATAATGTGAGAAGTTCTCGCCAGTAAGTCACGACAGAAGTATAAGTGTGTCGCCTGCACCACTTGGATATTTCTAATGGCTACTCGATTGCCATAAGCCAAACTCTTGTCTTTCAAACATAATTGTTAACTATTACTGAGCCAGGTAATAGTTAATAAAGCCAGCCAGCACCATCAAAGGAGCAGAAGCAATTAAAATTCCACTATGACCCACGTTCGCACCACGCCATTTAAGAACTGGAAAATTTTAGTACTTTCCTAGTACCAATTCCCAGTGTCCTTATGTATGGTGGCAAAGAGGAGGGCAAAGAAGGAAAGCGAGTAAAAGAGAAAATGGCAAAAAGAGAGGAGCAGACACGCAGAGAGAAGAAAGTAAGAGGATTTGGAACAATATTTAATTTCAAATAAACAACTGAAATTTTAAAATTTTATTAAATAAAATTTTATCTATCTAACAACAAAATAGATTTTTGATAAACATTGATAAGAAAAAAATTTTTTCTTTAAAAAGTTTCCTCAAAAAATTGATCTTTGTTTATTTAATAAACAAAAACAACCAAACAATATTTTCAGTTTCGTTGAAATAAACTTGGAAGTTTGCCAAACTTTCATAAGAAATATCGTTTCCATAAATTCGTTTCAAGATTTAATTTAATTTATCTTTTGGCCAATTATTTAATAGCACTTATTATGAATTTGCTAATTACTTAATAAGGAAGGAAAGAAGACTACTAATCTGAAACTTATAGCATTATTTGAGTTGCCAAATAGTGTTTTTATACTACCTGATTTAAAGCATCTGCAATACTCGCAGCCAACCCCTTTCTACCTTCTAAGTGTGTAGATCGGACTATAGCGTAGGTTTAAGTCCGCGTCAGTTCACGTCTTGCTTCCTTAACTTTATATACAACAAGCTTTAACCTTTAACTAATTCACGAAGAATAATCGTTAAATCCCGTAAAAAATTGCCTGGGTCATGTATCTTAAAACCAATTCCAGCCAACTTCATTCTTAACTCAGAGAATGAAAATAAAGCAAATCTTATAAATTATTTTGTTGATAAGTGGATTCATTTTTCACTAAACTCTTTTAATAACGTAGTAAATTCAAAATGAACAGTTTTTATTCGATCAAAAAGAATAAAATACAAAAATTAAAAATATAAAATATAAAAATATCCGAAGCGCAAAAGCATTATTTATTAAATTACTTCAGCTTTTTCTTTGGTCGTAAATCGTTTGAATGGCCACATTTTTTTTTACGACAATTTGTAGCACGAGGCGGAAGGCGTGCATAGCACTTAATTTTAATCAAAATTTATCAAAAGTAAAAAAACAAACTGTACGATGAAATAAAAATTATCCACTAAACAGATATTTATACAAAAATAATATGTAAAATTTAAGAAATATCAAAAGAAATAATAAAAATGATTTTTCTCAAGCCTGAAAAAATCACTGGATAATCACTGATAAAACGATACTTACCTTACGACAAATTTGCTTGTCGCAATTGTACTTTTGAGCTAACATACGGAGTGATGGTTCAATAATTCCACCTCGCAAACGAAGAACCAAATGAAGGGTTGATTCTTTTTGGATATTATAATCAGACAATGTACGACCATCTTCCAGTTGTTTTCCTAAATAATTCCTAATATTATTTTCATTCCATTATCTAATATTCTTCAAGTTTGTGTAAAACTTTATTTAAAAACTTCACAATTAATTTCAACGGAAAAAGACAGCTAAATATGGTAATAAGAAAAAATAAAAATAATCCAAAAAATGACAAACCAGCGAAAATCAAACGCTGCTGGTCGGGTGGAATTCCTTCCTTGTCCTGAATCTTTGCCTTGACATTCTCAATAGTATCCGATGCTTCAACTTCAAGTGTTATTGTCTTACCAGTCAATGTTTTCACGAAAATCTGCATTCCGAGAACTGCAAGAAAAAAGAAAAGAAAAAACTGCAAGAAAAATCTGCATTTACACATTATTCGCTGCGAGTTGAACGTTGTGGCCTTTGAGGCCTTCACTTTTTTTATTTAAATCAAAAAACACTCAATCACATGAAACAAATCAAAATGCTGTTTATATAAATATGACGCAAACTGGAACTAAACAAATCGAAATAATCAATAAATTAATATTTGTCGCCACTTCTGATGACTGCTCGTGGTTCCCACCGATTTAGTGTAAATTTGCAAAGAAAAAAGAGATAGTTTATCCAATAAAAAAGTCAACCGGTGCCGGTAACAAACGGTTCTGGAATTCCAACTTTTATTTTCAACGATCTAATGAATAAAATCACAAGGAGAACTCGAAATTTTCCAGTATGTGAAAGAAAAGACCTCATGAATGCAACTGCAATTTCAGTACGAACTCCCATAAAGCACCGCGAACAACCTAGCTTCATGCCCCCCCCCCCCCACCACCTCCCAATGAAACTACTAAATTTTCCTAGAACCATCTTTTCCACTTAGTGTAATATAAGCTATTTCGACCGTAATTATCACCAACTTTCGTTTCAGGATACATTTTTCAAATTGAAACTTTAGCAACTATATTTCAGTTGTTTGATAAATTACATTTGAAATGGAGAATCATATGTTGGTTGCTATCACTGAGAAAATCCATATGCTGGGCCAACCTCTGTCCAAGTGACTTCTCTAGTAAAACTGGCTGGGCTAACCAAAAACAGTGCTACTAAGGTGAATAAATCTTGGCATTCATCGAACTATTATTTAAAATAGCCATTCATTTCATTCTACCATTTGTGACTTAATCAGCTGCGATATAATTGAAAACAAAAATAGCTGTAGACGTAGTCACATAGTCGTTCATGACTATCACAAAGAGCCAATATATTGAATAATGATAAAATGAGAGGAGTTTTAATGTAGTGCTATTAAATTCTTTAAGTTACTTCACAACGAATGTTTGAATTCCGTAAAATTTTTTTAGTTGTGCTTTTATTTGGAATAATAGTTGTTGATAAGTAGTGGCGGTGTGTTTATTTTCATGCACGATTGTACGATTTATTTCGCTCATAATTTAGCTTTCTGGCATTTCTCATCATTTCCGGTTTGGTTGGCTTCATAGATGCCCGCTGCCTGAGAAATTTTCGCGGTCTATTTTATTTGTGGCCAGAATTCGATAGAAACGAGACGGCTTCATATTGCTCAGCCTCAGCCGAAGCAATCATTTATGATTAGTTGAAACTTCTGCTTATATGTTATTGGTGGTTGGAGATTCAGGAAAAAAAGTATATTGCACATTTCTCTTCTCTTCACTTTAATTATTTTTGCATGGAACTGAAAGAGAAAAAAGTGAAGTTTTTAAATTATTTTTGATGATTTGAAAATTTGAAGGGTAAAAATTTAAAAGATAGTTGGGCTGGAACGACTTCATGTTTTCCAAAAGACCGACCTGCTGCTTTTGAAGAAAAGCGATCGAACCTCTGTCGATTGCTCTTATCGATTTGAAATTCGTTATTTTGTATTTTCGTGCTCCGATTCCTTTCACTTTCTTCGCTCTTTTTACAATGTTTTTGCTTATTTGCAATTTGTGGATTTTAATTTTATTTGTCGTTTTAAAGATTTCCTTTACTTTTATGATTTTTGATTTTTAAAAGATGGATTTTGTTGAATTTTTTAAAAGAAATTTTTTGATACTCTATTCTTCTTTCTTCTTTTAACAGTTCTCACCATTACTGGTTGGGCTGGCTCCAACGGCTACAAGGCTTCCTTAAGTCCATATATCGCTGGTCGCATTCACCTTTCCGATCGTATCAGTCGATGTCTTGATTAGTCTACCTCGCTTTTTAACGCCATCCATCACACAATTTAGCAAGTAACAAAATATGCGACAACTCCTGTCGTGGACGACGGAAAATGTGCCCTAACCATCGAAGGCGATGTCCTATGATTATTAATGGGAGGGATATTTGAACGAAGGTGAATGCGGGTAAACGAAGGTGATCTTGAGATATCTTATCCGTTCGACGGATCCATAATATGTACCTTTAGATAAGAGTGGTTAAAGGCAGGTAATTTCTTAATATCCTCCACTCTCACTGGCCATGTCTCAGAACCATATAGTAAGATCGAACGGATCACGGCAATATAGATGCGGACTTTCGTTTTTATGGTGATTTCACGACGATTCCATAAAGGTTTCGTCAACCGGAAGAACGCCTTTCTAGCTGCCATGATCCGAGTTATAATATCATCTTTTGCCTGTCCATTTGGTATTAGAGTGGACCCAAGGTATTTGAAATCAGGCACTTCCTCAACCGGCAATGAGGCTTACAAAAAGAGGCTTTTTATCAGCTTCTTGCACATAAGACGAAAAGACTTTCGTTTTATTTTTTACATTGATCCTGAGTCCGATTCTTGCTGCAGTTTCTGACACGTTATTTAGTATTACTTGCATTTCGTTATAACTGTCAGCAAAAAGGACTACATCATCAGCGTATTCAAGATCTGTGATACGATGCTCTGGACTAATTCGGACACCTCTTGAGTGCCGACAAGCAGTGTCCATTATCCAGTCTATCGCATAGTTGAATATTGTTGGGGAAAGGACGCAGCCCTGACGGACACCTGTTCTTATTTCGAAGGAATCTGTCAGCTCCCCATATACACAGACCTGCGCCGACGTGCGCTCATAAAATGCCTTTATGAGTCTAATGATTTTCTCTGGAACACCATCTGATAATTGTCCTGATTCCTCGATAATTGTCGCAGTATGTCCTATCATCTTTCTTGAGAATTGGGAGCAGAATTGCTTTTCTCCAATCATCTGGTAATATTTTTTTTCCCTACTAAAGAATTTAATTTAATTTATCAAATTTAATTTTTTTTTGTCTTTGGTAGGAGTAAACCTGCTATTATGTCAAAAATTCGGGTGACTGCTTGGGACTTACCTGCAATTCTATCTGCAAGTGACTCTATGGTGAAAGGGTCAGATACACATTTGATTCTCCATATATGCTTTTATATTAATTTGCTTTTATATTAGGCTAATTTTATATATCCAAGAAAGATGTTTCATTTGCTGATGTGGCTACCGTTAATTCGCGTAAATCTTACAGTTACAATTTACTATTTTTTTGGTCTTTTTTCGTCTCCAAATTTTTTTGCTATTTTTTATTTTTAATTTTAATTTTATTTTTTAATTTTCACCGAAATAACCTTAGTTCGATTTTTATACATCAGAGGATTTCTTTAGTCTATTTATTTATATGCATTGCCACAAGTTTCAGATAGATATGTGGCGTCCACCAATAAATCGTTTGGGTTATCAAAGAGTGGATGATAAGCCTGAACCTACTATTCGTTTTGCATCAACTTCAGGGTTTATGGGTTCAGTGCCACCACCTCCTTCGTTAACAACATCAAATGTAGCAGCTTTAGCAACAACTTCACGAGAGATGGACAAGAAAAAAGAAGAAGAAGTAAATTTTTACAGTTTTTTTTATCAAAGAAGCCAAAACCAAGAATCTTCAAAAATTTTTTCGAGAATATCCGTAATATGCTATTGATTTGCTATCCATAATTAAGAAGAGTGGGATTTATAAGATAGTATTGGTTAGTGCCCCACATAATTTTTTCTGACTACCTACTTCTAAAAAAAGGTTCTGAATCGATTCTGAAAAAAACTAGGTCACATCTATATTCTCGCTAGTTTGGCGATGTCTCTTGATCCATGAAATAAGGTAGAGCTTGCTGCTACTTCTATATTTCCATAACTTCCATTTATGTTATTTTTATGATTTTCTTCCTTTTCATAGAAGAGGGAAATGTTTTTCTTGACAAGTTAAGTAATTTTTTTGCTTAGATGGGTAAGATCCTTTGGAGGTTTTAAAGGGCATTATGATTTTGTTATGTTGTTAGTACGATGCTCTGATGTCAAGCTGTGGTGCGAATGCAAATGCCAAGAGTGGACCTCGTAAGAAGCGAATCTACGATGACGAGTAAGTAAAGCATGAGCATATGTAAGATGCATAGCTGAATAAACTATGTTTATACAAAAATTATGACATTTTCCACACATTTTTGATAAAATTTTTTGGTCTTTTGAGTAAATATTCATTAATTACAATAATTTTGCATAGTTTCATTTTTTTCATTTTTTTAAATTTAGGTATTTGGAGAAAGATTCGGATGAAGAACTTGATTATCAACCAGCTCCCAACTCTCCAAGTGGAAATGTAATAATACAAGATGATGGTGAAGAAGATCCATTAGATGCATTCATGGCTGATGTCGATAAACAAGTTCATTTATTTCTTATTTTATTTTGTATCATATTTTTATATTTTTTTCACTTCATGTCCATGTTTTTTTTTAATTGAAATCACCAGTAAATAATGATTTTAAGGCTAATGCTGATAAAGCCGCCAGTGAAATGAAGGATAAAGAACGAACTATGCAAATCGAAAAAGGATTAAGTGTTGATGAAAAAAAAATCAAGGGATTGGGACGAGCGGATATAGAGGAACAAGATATGCAAGAATCATTTTTCAAGTATTTTTTTATTTTTTCATCAAATTTTCTAAATTATTTAAGACTCTGCTGTTCTGAAAAATATTATATAAAAATATATAAATTTTCTGAAATATTTTTAATATACAAATGAACATGGATTATTATTTTTACTGTGGCAGCTTTTATTTCCCAATTTATATTATCTGATACTTAACATGATTTTTACATGATTTTTTATGAATTTTTTTCACATCAACTGGAATAGTTCTGAGTTAATCCAAATATAAATAAATATAAGGAAAAAATTTTCAGTTACATGGAAGAGCATAAAATAAGCTCAAATGAAGATGAAAATGAATATGAATATGATGAAGATGGCAATATCATATGGAGTTGGAAAAAAATTATTGACCCATTATCTCCTGTCGATCATTCATCTATTAGCTATCCAACATTTAATAAAGACTTTTATGCCGAACATGAACAAATAAAGTAAATATTTTTAATTTTCTATCATTTATCATCATCAGATAAATTTTTTCTCAGATATTTATGACTGAATAATAAGCAATTTTCTAGCGGACTTTTTTTTCTCTTTTTTCTTAAAATTTTTTAATTAAAAAATTTTTCAGGTCTTTGAGTTCATTAAAGGTATTTGAATTAAGAAATCGGTTGAATCTGAAAGTGGCTGGATTTAATGTACCAAAGCCTGTAACTTCTTTTGCTCATTTTGGCTTTGATGAACTACTTATGAATGCTATTCGAAAGTCTGAATATGAGCATCCAACGGCAATTCAAGCTCAGGTAATTTTTAGTATCTTATCAATGATTCCTAGGTCAACTTCATTAAATTCTTTTTAAATTCCTCTGAAAACATTGCTTGAATAGAAAGAATATTCTGGAGTGAACCTCGTTACAGTTCGAATCTATTTGATATGAATATTTAGCAGCATTTATAAATATAAATAAAAAAAGGAATATTTTTCTAGGCGATTCCTGCATGCTTATCTGGTCGTGATGTTTTGGGAATAGCGAAAACTGGTAGTGGTAAAACCGTAACATATTTATGGCCTGCTATTATCCATATAATGGACCAACCTGATTTACAAGATGGTGACGGGCCTATTGCACTCATTGTCGTTCCAACTCGTGAACTAGCCCTTCAGGTATGAAAAAAAATTTTTATTTTGCCGATAAGTTTTCAATCATTTAATTTAATTTGATATTAAGGTTTACCAAGAATCGAAACGTTTTTGTAAAGTTTATAATATTACATCAGTGTGTGCCTATGGTGGAGGGAATAAATGGGAACAGCAAAATGCACTTAAAGAAGGAGCCGAACTTGTGATAGCTACTCCAGTTATTTTTTTTCTTTTTTGTTGAATACTGGGATTATGGCAACCTATTAAACTTCCTTCGTACTGTAAATTGGTGAACAAAATATAAATATCATAAAATCAATTTATATAGTAATCTGTGGATTGCAATTATTTCGACGTTTCCTGAAAAATTTTGTAGGACTGCAAAAATATTTATTATTACATTTTTTAAATTTCAATATATAAATATTCTGTTGTCAGTAAATGTAATTTTTTCTTATTTCTTTTGTTTAGTTTTTCATTATTCATTATGGCATCACACTTAATTTTAAACAATTTCAACTTCAATATAACGATTTTGACTTTAGGGTCGAATTATTGATTTAGTGAAAATCGACGCTACAAATTTTAGACGTGTAACGTTTTTGGTTTTCGATGAAGCGGATCGAATGTTTGATATGGGTTTCGGTATTGCTTTTTATGCTAAATTTTTGGAAGTTTGAATAGATAAAATAGATTTTCATGAATTTTTTGATGAAAAAATATCAAGAGCCTTGTGAATAAGGTTTTGAAAAAATTTAAAAAGTTAATTTTTATTTTTGAATTAAAAAGTTTGGTCCAAAAATTTATAAACAAATGAATTACAAAAGCAATATTTATCAAAATTGAAATTGAAACATCCATGGAAAAATAAAATAGTGGCAAAAATTTCTATGGGGAAATGGTCAGAGTACTAAAAGATGAGAGTCATTGCTATGAAAAAGGCGATTAGATAAATAAAGGTAAAAATTTCTGTGGTGGACTGAACCGACGATTATATTAAATGGAAATGAGAAAACTGTAAATTTATAAGGAAACGGAAGGTGTTGAGAGCAAAATATGATAGGATAGGATATGAGGCAAGATATGATAGGATATGAGGCAATAGGGTAAGTAAAATGAGATTGCCAAAATAGTGTATGATTAAAATAAATGAAGACATGAATTTCTGTGGGATGGATGATAAAATTTTGCTTTTAGAAGGTAAAAAAATATTTTTTTTAGAGACTCAGGTCAAATCGATTTCCGATCATATTCGTCCTGACCGTCAATGTTTGATGTTTAGTGCAACTTTTAAGACGAAAGTTGAACGTCTAGCACGAGAGGCTTTACGCGATCCTGTGCGAATTGTCGAAGGTGAAATTGGAGAGGTATGATTATTCATGAATAATTATGAATATGTGATTATTTAATTTTTTTTTACTCTTTATTTAATTTTAATATTTTTTTAATATTTACTATTATTTACTATTATTTAATATTATTTTTAATATTTAGCTTTTTTTTCTAGGCTAATACAGATGTAATTCAAACAATTGAGATTTTGCCAAACGTTGAGGCGAAATGGGCATGGCTTTTAAAACGACTGGTCGAATTTTGCTCAAGTAGGATGGTTATGACTGAATTCATGTTGATGTTATTTTTGTTATTCTGATGATTAGAATGATTAAAAAGTATTATATAATAATAAAAATATTATATATTTTCAGAAGGTAAAGTACTAATTTTTGTGACGAGAAAACAGAATGCTGAAGAAGTTGCTCAGCGCCTTCGAGTTAAGGATTATGTTTTAGTCTTGCTTCATGGTGATATGCTGCAAGCCGAAAGAAATGAAAAGTTATATCGATTTCGAAAAGATATTCCAATTATGGTTGCCACTGATGTTGCGGGTAATTTGAAAAATTTTAAGATTACATAGATGCAATGATTCAGCTTTTGAAAATGTTTTCTCGATGAAGCGATTTCTCGATGTTTGTTATTCATATATATATAATATATGTATATATTCAAATATATTTATTTTTTTATTATTGCTTTAATTTTTTGGTATTTCTATTTTCTTGGTAATAATACCAATTTCTCGATATAATCTTTATTTCAGCTAGAGGGCTTGACATACCAGAAATTCGCACAGTTATCAATTATGATTTAGCTAGAGATATTGATACGCATGTTCATCGAATTGGTAGAACTGGTAGGGCAGGTGAGTCTTCTACCAATCTTACAAATATGCACTTTTTCCTTCATTTTTTTTCATTCCTTGTATTTCATTGCAAATAAATTTAAAGAATGTTCATTTATAAAATATAAAATAAAAATTTGTGGTTTACCTCTCAATGAACTTTTTCATTATAGGTGAGAAAGGTTGGGCATATACGCTTATTACAAGTAATGATGTTGAGATGGCAGGTCATTTAGTGCAAAATTTGGAATCTGTCAATCAGCCTGTACCTGAAGCGTTGATGAAGTTGGCCATGAAATCACTGTGGTTTAGAAATGCCAGAGAAAACGAACATGGAGGAGCTAAAGTTAGGCAGAGACTTGGTTTAGGATATAAACCGAAAGTTAAAACTGGTATATTTTTTTGAAGTGAATGATAATATTTTGGAACATTTCGAGCGAAGTCAATTTTTTACGTTTGAAAGCCTTGGTTTGATTTTCACCAAAAAATTATAAAAAAATTTTAAATAGTTTCTTCGTTTTTGAGGTGTTAGCCAAACAGGTGCTACAAACCGAGCATTATCGTTTGAGATCGATAAAAGTAAAACAAAAAGTGTATTAGATGCAGCGAAAGTGAGCGATGGATCAACAAATCGTTTTCAGGCTGTTAAAGCTGCATATAAAGTAATTAATCATTTTAAAGCTAGAATTTTTTTGAGAGATTCATCGTAACTTATAATTTACTTAAGTTTTTTTCTTTTCTTTTACTTAAACAGGACATTTTATTTTGCAGTCATCATTTCAATCAACATTCCGTGCATCCTCCAATGATGAATGGGCTCAAAGTCGCACACCAGCAACAGATCCAAGACCTGAATGGAAGCGGAAATTGGATGAGGCAGCGGCTGCAGTCGCGCAGCAAATATCTGAAAGCAGATAGCCATTTCTATTTTAATCCATTTTATTGAAAGAGAAATTTTACAGTTTTTATGTTTTGGATTAGCTCGCTTTAACCAGCTTTATTATTTAGGTGAAAAACATGGTGACAAATATGATAGCATATCGTTTGGCAGTAAAAAACGATCTCGCTGGCAATAAAATGTAGAAATCGTCATCGAAGTGAACTTAATTCTGAGATATTTCTGTAATGTGAACAGAGAATTTTTTTATCAGAATTTATTTATTTCAAACCATATTGAATTCTGTATTATAAGGACTCTGTATTAATTCGCCAAAATTTATCTTTTTCATATTTAAAAATCACTTCTGGGCAAAAGTGCAGATGTATTGCCAGTGTCACGTTATGATTGTGTTGTAGTAATAGAAGAATACTGAGATTTGTATAGCGACTTACTTTAAAACCTTTCATTAATATCTGCTCTACTTGCGAAAATTATTTTGAAGGTCTGCTGGAATCCTGCTGAGGATTCCATAAACTTCATCAATAAAGATGGGATCGAGACTGCGCAATTCATTGCTGAGTGCATCGTTATTATGCTGCTAAAAAAGCATCATTAAACTAAAGCTTCGTTAAAAATTAGCCTAATTTACAAATAAATATTTTTTCTTTCTTTTGTGAAATGGTAAAAATTTGGTTCAACAAAAGATGCTTCCAAAATTTCTTTCAATCATCATTTTAAGATAATTGTAAACTATCAGAAGTAGAAGTTCTCATCGTTTCAATAAATATTACATGAATGCTTCTTGCGGATCCTTGTAACCATTATTGACGATAAGTGCTGTTAGAGCATAGCAGAATGATTGAATTACGAAGCTGGACGTTTGTAAAATTACAAAACTGATTGCTTGAAGGATGTTTCGTTTTTCGGTTTTGCATAGAGTCTGTAAAATTTTTGCGAATTATAATAGGGGATAGGGATAAATTCGCTTTTTTCGAGATTTATAATAATTTATCGCGCAATTTTTACTTATAAATAAGTGTAAGCAAATTTTTGTTACCATATGGTTCGCTAATTTAAGAGAAAATAACGAATCTGAAGAAGCTTACACTGTAAAGCTTACATTGATGGATTGCAACGAAAAAAGTCCAGAAAAATGATATGGGAGTATAAATAATTTGATAAATTTTGCTTGCTATTTCTGTATTGTCTTGCGTTAAACTCGATAATCAATAAAATACCTGAGGTGATAAATATTCGTCGCTATCATTGGCGAATCGAGAATCTTCGCACTGATAAAATGTTAATTTCATTTGAATAGCGAAGAAGGAAATAACGCATATTATTCCAAATATTGCCACCTAAAAGCAGTTCCACTATTTGTTTTATCATTTTTATTATCATTTTGCCTTATTTGAGAACGAATTTATCGATCTTTCTTTGCTATAAAATTATTAACGAATTATGAGAATAAAAAAGAAAAAGCGCTTACTTCCCAGCTAAACATAAATGCAAGCAAAATATTAAGAACGATGGATACGCTCATTGAAAGTAGCTGAGATCCATAGGGGTAAAACAACTGTAATGAATAGTATTATTATTCATTAATATATTATTTTTATTATTAATTATTTTTATTAATTATTATTAATTATAATTATTATTGTCAATGTCGTCAGTTGTTATTATTATTATTATTATTATTATTATTATTATTAATATTAATATTATTATTGTTATAATTTTTTATACATAATTTTTATTGTTAATTGTTTATTATCGTTAATTAATATTATTGGTTTATTAATATTAATTATTGTTGTTATTGTTGTTATTATTTTCATTTTTATTGTCATTTTTACGAAATATCGCGAACTGAACTTAATAATTTTATTTATTTATTTCTTTCAAAAAATATGTTCCTTAATGTTTTGATATTTGATGGAACTCGAGCGAAAGGTTCCCAAACATTTCTTTTCTCACCTTTTTTCTGCATTGTTATTAGCGAATTGTCGTTTATTTTTTTTTTTGTGTCGAAATTAATAGCGTCGATTTATAAATTTGTAATTTTTGGCATAAAATGGCTAAATTACCCAAGTTTGAGATTGGCCAAATTGGCCAATGAAATATTGTCTATAATTTATCAGTTATTAAAGCTATACCTCAACTTATAGCAAAATTAAATCTAAAATTCAGCTGGTAGCATGATTTAAATTAATTATTATCAAGTGGTAGCATGCGCTTATCAGTGCACAACCGTAATAAATCACTGGCAAAATCAATATTACCAATGAGCCTAGTCAATTACATTTGTGTTTTTGGTGCCTTTGCGAATCGTAAAAGCAGTTGCTTCTTTGGATTCGACAACCGTCATGAAGGGCAATCTGGTTCCTTCGGGAAGCAAAAAAGAAATAAAGGAAACAAGTACGGTTTTGCTATCTCAGATATCCACCTTAAAGTGGTGAAAGCCAATCAGTCTATCAACCAGCTAACCAATCTATTTCAACTCCTTCCTTAGCCAACTGGTGATGAATCAAATCGATATCCTTCGCAATCCGGTATGTTCAAAATCCTGACCGATAAAATTGTGATTTAAATTCCTTTGGTTTCGAAAATTTCGTTAAAATTTTTTCCTTTCTTTTTCTGGTATCAGTTTCGTGTCATTTTGAAACTTTTGAAACTTTCTCATTTTTGCCAAAAATTTTCTATTCTCATTTTCTTTTATCATGGCAGCAATTTTAAAATCAGATCAGATCAGATCAGCATCAAATCATTGTATAGGAGGAATTTATCGAAAATCATCAAATCATTGTATAGGAGGAATTTATGGAAAGAAAATATCGTGAAATAAAGAGGACTTTAATGCTATAGATTTCTCGATAGCTAGCATATCAGTCGGTTTACGTTTACTGTCATAAAATTTATCAACCGAGGAGGGATAAGTAAAGTCTCTCACCTTGGTTAGTGCCCTCCAAAGTAACGATCGTTCAGTGAAAGAAGAAATATGATTCTTTCTAAACAGGTCGAATCCAAGGAGCGGAAAATATAGCAAAAGATTAGAAATGAATACGCGTAATTTTGCAGTTAAGGCAAATGTAATTTATAATAGCTTTCAGTAAAATAAAATCAGTTAGATTTCCTTTTTTCCTTCAAATTCCAGTTTCCCACTTTAAGCATAATTTTCAGTTAGTTCGATTGCCAGTTGTCATGCTCTTCACCGCGAATATTAAACAATTCTCTTCTTTCAGGGAGAGGAAAAGGCTGCTATAGGGTCGTAAAAAATAGAAAATGGATTCGAACCAGTAATTAACTTGCAACAAATTAATTGTCGATTAGTCAAGGATCAGTGAAGCGGAGATTGACATCCTTTCATGAATTCAGAGTAGTAGATCGTAGTTTAGTGGCATGCCAAAATAGCGAATCAAATATTCAAAGATGATGATAAGGAGCCCGCAAAATGCAAAAAGATAATTCAATAATGTCGAGGAATGGCCTAATGAAGGATACAAAAGTCCTGCACAAATAGCCTTTTTGCTTTCGCCGTTTCGCGACACAATCTTATAGAGAAAGACTTTTGGAAAATCGTAGAGGATCGATAATAAACATGGTAAAATTACATTAAGCTAAAAAATATTTGTATTTTATCATGGATTCATTAACTTTCTCTGAAAATCGAGAATACTTTGAGCTAATATTGAAAAAATGAGGTAGATTAACCAAGTTGAAAGGAAACGGTACTAAACTATTTCAAAAGAAAAACCAACCCAAAGGGGATAACCTACCATAAAACCCCAAAAATCACAACTCGACATCAAAACAAGCAATACGAAACAATACACAACGATGCTCCGCTCGCCGAATCTATGTGCTTATATGGTGTTTTCGCTTACAAAAAAAAGAATTTTTAATGGGAATGGCATGTAGAATGATCAACCAATTATAGATAGAAAAACTACAATTATCCGATTATATCAATAAAAATACGTGATACGTATATAGATAAAATATTTCTCATGCTACATTAGTTTTAAAAAGAGTCGCTCAAGGAAAAGTAAAATTAAAATCTTTCTCAGAAATCTTCGAAACCATCGATAAATATTCGATGTTTATGAGAAAAAAGAAATTGAATCGCTGAAAATATCATCTCATACCCTGATAAAATTAGTCTCAGCTCATCCTTCAGCAATGGACCCGAATCACTTGCGTTAGTTGAACCATCGCCTTACTCTCGTATTGATATATTGTATTGGCCCAGTCGATTGTAGATAGACTTTCCTGTCTTTTAACATTTTAAGGTCTTGTTTTTAATAAAATGAAATTTATCTTTAAAACACCCGAAATCTCTAAATCTCTGCCATAATAATCAGTTTGTAATCAGTTGGAAATCACTTCTTTTTCTGTGCAGGAATAATTATGTTGCGATCATTGATCTATTGTATACTATCAAATCACTTCTTCTTGCGACCATATAGATAGATGATTTCTGAGGCAAATATGTTCGCTATAATTGAATCTCTGTTTATAGGGGCAATTCCATTGATTATATCACATTTTCCACAGTTTTTTATATTTTCTTGCATCTTCAGAACGTCTGTTTTATTGTATTCTTTATTTTTCTAACATTTTCAACGCCTTTAATTGTATTTTAATTTTCGCAACTTTTTCAATGCCTTAATTATATTTTTCAAGTTATTTTACCATTTTAGTTATATTTTCTCTATAATTGAACCTATTCTACTTTTAAATTTCTATTTTCATCCTCCCTTAGGGTTTTCCAAAAGTCTCTGTAAGAGTGAGTTAATTCCCAACAATAGATCCCTTTCCAGAGAGTTGGTCCTTTGCATAATAAGCCCAATACGCTAAAGAATAATTTGAGCCTTTGCATCGATTGACAATTCTAACTTGATTAGTAGTTCGATGATCCATCGGTTTGTTTTCTTAGCGATATTTTCGGGAGTTATTTTTAAGCTTCAAAAACATCAATATTCCTTTTTTCCCTTGAAGTCCGAATTTTCCTGGAGAATTTTCACGAAGAAAACCATGGCTTGCATAATTCTAATCGCATATTTGAATATATTTTTTCCAAGGCTTTCGTGGTTATTCTGCCCAGTGCCTAGTCCGCATCGTACTTCATATTGGTTGTTGGTGATTGATTCTATGAAAGCGAACAAAAGCGATTCACCACTTCGATGCATTGATTAAGTTCGAAGGCTGATTTTTCTATATTTTATCATTAGTTTAGTCTTCTTTATATTTTAGCTTCAATTCCACATTCTTACTATTTGGCTTTTAAAACTAAATTGGAAATCCCTTGCATTCTTGGCTTGGCTTTTACCATATTTCAAAACTGCTTCATCTTCTTGCAAACCAACTTCCCTTAATATATTTGAATATATAAAGGAAATAAAAGTGGCTTGACGAAATACAATTTAAAGGGATGGATATCCAGGACTGGCGTTCGGGCATTTCGTCCACTGGAAGTTCACGAGTTTCCTTTCGTACCTTCTTTATTCTTCAGTGAATGTCATCATATGACTCTCTCTCACCAAACATTTTCTGTGGTTTTCGCAAGAATGGACTTGCATTGCCTTCCTCTATGTAGTATGAAATCTTGCGCTTAATCGCTATCGCTATTGTCACAGAAGTGATCTTCTTCCTCCAGCACCGTTCTATATCACAATTGCTCAATATTTAGGTTTTTATTCACTATAGTCGGCAACCGGGTTGATCTTCATGGGACCATGCATACTTTTTTATGCACTTCCACAGACATCATATTAAAATTGAATTTAATTCTGGTCTTCTTATCCTATTTATGATGGGAAATCAGATATTCTCTTATATATTTTCAAAACTCGAGACGATTTATAAATAACACAACCTTTTTTAAAATAAGTCAAAATGTTTCTCAGTACTCGATTCTAGGTAGAAATGGATTTTTGAGGCAGTCATAATCTGTCTTTTATGAATTTTTAGTAGTCCTCCTCTCCTTCTTTGAAAATTTTAGTAATCTTAATTATAATTTTAGTAATTTTAGTAATCTTTCTGCGCGCCATTCCCATTAAAAATTCTTTTTTTTGTAAGCGAAAACACTATATATAAAAGCACATAGATTCGGCG
Organism: Dracunculus medinensis; assembly: GCA_900625125.1. Lineage (NCBI taxonomy): Eukaryota > Metazoa > Nematoda > Chromadorea > Rhabditida > Dracunculidae > Dracunculus > Dracunculus medinensis. The sequence goes on along the minus strand of UYYG01000084.1, from coordinate 23,041 downwards.
AGCGGAGTATCGTTGTGTATTGTTTCGTATTGCTTGTTTTGATGTCGAGTTGTGATTTTTGGGGTTTTATGGTAGGTTATCCCCTTTGGGTTGGTTTTTCTTTTGAAATGGTTTAGTACCGTTTCTTTTCAACTTGGTTTTGTTAACTGATAATTACTATCTTTATTTCCTATTTTATTATTAGCTCTATATATATATATATATATAAAATCTTCATTAATCCGTTGTTTTTTAACTTGCGTTATAATTGGTTTAATTACCCAAGCTTGAAATCCCTCTCCTTGCTTGGGTAAGGCAATAAACAATTGGATCATCAACTGGTAAACCGTATCCTTCCCGGAGTGTAGTTTCATCAGTCCAATATCTTATTCTAACCACACCGTCGATTCATTCTCCCTCAAATCTCTTCTCTCTCGACAAGTCATCGATGTTGGAATATCGAACTTACTAATTTCATTTATTGGCTAGCCATTGGCTTGCCACTTTCACGCCATCTAAACTTTATTCGTGACTCTTAAAGTTGTTTCCACTGAATCTGTTGTGTTATACCGTCTTTGATTTTTTTTCACTATGTTCGAATGTTTCTTTTTGAAAAGCATATTTCTTGATATGTTCGTAATCATTTCTTGATCATGAAATGCAAAATTTCATTGGAATGTCTGAAACATTTTTAAAATTTTCCCGGATTTATCCTTTTTTTAACAAGCATTTATTTTTAGAGAAATATTTTTGTGCATCTACAATTTTTTGCATTAAATGCTTTAATTATCCAGGCTTTGAGATTGGCTAATAAAATGTTAGTTATTGCTTTTTGGTTATAAAGTATTTTTGTCCTAAATTTGTGGAACCAGCGGAAATTTACTAAGTCATGGCAGAGTACAATCGCCGCACGTCAAACAATATTACCGATCAATTCAGTTTTTCTCTCAATAAATTATTGGAGCAAATTTCATAAAATATGATTATTTTCTGAAATTACTGGGTTAATTGATCATTGATCATTTTCACGCGTTAAGACTTTAAGACTTTCATTTATTAAAATATCTAAAATATGCTTAAAATTTTGATTCAGAAAAAAAATTTAAATAGATCGAAAATCTTACAAGAAATCGCCTACAGCCTAGCAGATATCAGTAAAACGGACTCACCGATATTATACAGTCGGACAAATTATCTTCTTGTAGAACCAATGCATTGATTTCATTTTTGCATAGAGTAATCAGATTTGATCCAAAGTGAACACGAATCAGATTTATATGAATGGTTATGGCCAAATGCTTAGCTACAGTTGTCATCAAAAACATCTTAATATTTTGGGAACATAATTATCCGATTATTTTCAGAAAATCCAATGAATGAGAAAGGAATAAGAATGGCTATCCCATCATTTGAGAATGCAGAGCGGTGTAAAAGCTAATATTCTTCCCGTTATAACTGAATCATCAGAGCCACTTGCTTGCTTGCCAAGTATATTTCTTCAGCTGAGGCCTAACACTAGTGGTCCCTTGGCCTGGGCGAGCTATCGTGAAAAGTGAAGTCTTGTCTCTTTCTCTTTTCTAGAGTTATCTGTGAGATAAAGAATTGCATCCTTGTCGAAGTGCTAGAAGAAGAAAAGGAATTGAATTCAGTCGACCACTCTTTTTATTCCCATCGCACTTTTTCACAAATTTTTCATTTTAAATGTAGTTGGTGGAGCATTTGCCGATCATCCGCCAACTAATTCCCCACCAACTAGTTTAACAAATCAACCTTTAGCTAATTTTCCGTTAAATGGCCGACTCAAATTTTTTTCTGTTGAAATTGTTACTTAGAAATGAGTGTTGCGACAATTAATGAATAATTATTTTACCGTTAAAATTTTTGCAGAGAAAGCGATAATGCCAAAAGTAACAAAAGCAATGGCTCCATTTGCTAATTTATCCATCATACGAACGCGTGGCTCTAGCATTGCCTCGAAGATTTTACCCATAGTAACATTATATGTTGGCGATTCAAAGCCATGAATTATCGTTGTAAACAGGCCAAGTATCTAAATTCTTCCATTATTCCTCCATTATCTTCTTTGCCTTTTCCCCCCAAGAAATGAAATTTCACCAAAAGAAGTCGGCCATTCTTATGAGTCCTGAGGATTTGATTAGTTCGCCTGAAAAACTGCGTTGATAGCCATTCTTCCTTTCCTACTTTTCGATCAAATATTGTTTGAATAATAACCATCTGTTGAGTACCACTTTCGATTTCCAGCTTTGATTTCAATCTATTTTCATTTATTTTCTGAAAAATTCACTGACCTCATTAACTTTAAAGAAAAAAAAGTTATGAACGTAAGTGCACAGAGAGAATTCAGTGTTTTGCAAATTAATCGAATTTTTTGTTGCATAAAAAGAGAGAAAATAATGATTTTAAAATTTCCTTAGGAATTTCCAAATTCTAAAAGTGAATATTCCTTAAGAGAAATATCGTTGCGAAAATATGAAATTGCAGTCTTACATTATTTTCGACAAATGCTTCCGTGTCACAAATACATTCAGCAAGAGAAACAGCAGAGATTATTGATCTGTACTGAGGCACTAAATTTATGAAAGAATTCGATATGAGTACCATCGATAAAACAACGATAAAAATGTCGCCCTGCCTCCGTAAAATACCGATTTCCAGAAGATATCCACCATATCTGCAATCAACGATTGGAAATTATCAAAGATCGTTAAAAACAACAAATTTTTTTCGTTAGTATCAGACGTTTATTTAATTTAGTTATTGAATGGATAGATTTTACCTCAAATTTTAATGTATTGACTGGTATAGGAGAATAATAAAACAATAATAAATATTATAGCTGTGATAAATTTCGGATTTATGGTGACTTATATACTTTTTATGCTATTTTTAAAGTTATTCATATGATCCAACAATGTTCTTGAAATCAATTGTCGTGTGCAAATTGTCACCAACTGCGAATCCTCTTGTTAATAATGAAAAAATTCTATCTTATTTTTTTCCAATATTGCTCACCATTTCTGGTTAGACTTGCTTTGTCAAATGACAAATTTTCGTTTCCGGAAATTGTTTGATCGTAGAAGCATACGAATTGCCAGCAAATCACTCGACCTACGTCCTACGTGCATTTTTTGATATATCCTAGCAATAAGAATTGTTTTCGAAATTTTTTCACAAAATTATAAAGAGGAGAATTAATTTTAAGCTTACAACATGCCACAGCCGACGAAAATCATAACGATGAGAGTTAAAAATGCGCCACTAATAGTTTGCCGGAAGTGTTTCAAAATTTTATATGAAATTGATCCATATAGCTCATCGAAAAGCTTTAAAAGGCGCTCATCATCGCAGATATTTTGCTGATAAGATTCTTCCTTCAAAAGAAATCCTTTCTCCAAATTTTTATTTGAGGTCTTTTTTGATCGAAAAAAATTCATTTTATTATTCAACTGAAAAGATTGAAATATAAAATTGAAAACGACGAAAGGAAATCTCACGTGGAACTCAAATCTTAGTTAAATTTTGCGAAAAGTTTCTATTTAAGAAAGAAAAATTCATATTTAAGCGGTTAAATAAGTTTTTTAAAAAGCATTTAAGAGTTTGAACATAAAGGAACCTTATCGAGCAGATAATGAACAAGAACGCATAGTGGAATGAAGACAATAATAAGAAGAGGCAACTGCTTTATGTGGAAGAATGATATAAGTGTGGATGATATGATGACGGTTAAACTCCGGCATAATAATTGAAAATTTTCGAATCCCTCACGTAGAATTTGGATTTTACTGAAAATCAAAAAGATAGGAGCATCGCCGGAAGACTCAAAGTATGCAGTGGAACTTCGTGAATATCGCTAAGCCTAAGAATATAGTTAAGGGAAGATGGGATATGATAGAGAAAAAGTGGCCAAGTGGATTTTAAAACCCCTTTCCCCATCGATGTTTCCTATCTTTTCCAAACCCTTTTTTTTAAATAACCAACAATTTATCATTCAATTTCCATCAATGAGCCACTCGCTTTATTTGTTTCTATAAAATTTAAGGATTTTTTTTCGTAACTTTCTAAAAATATTCAATTTATTGCAGATTAAAAAGTTGAAAATAACCGACTTATTTAAATCCGCCATAAAATTTTTTCGCAAAAATTTATTTTCACAACGATTTATAGATAAATTTGCATATTTTTTCCGCAAATTGAATGCAAGCCATTCACCGAAATGTGTCGACAACGTGTGCTAAAATTTATCATCAAACTTATTAAAATTATACTCGATTAAAAGAATTGTATCGGTAAGTTTGAGCCGAAATCTGAAAGCAGATCTAAGCCTTAATTCTTAATGTACTATTTGACAAAGTGGCGATTATCTGGCAGCCTAGTTTTGTAAATATTCGTCTTTTCCTTCTATATCATTATTTATAGTTTCGTTGGCTGTTTTATTGTCAAGATCAGATCCACAAGTCATTTAAGATAAAACATCAGTCACAAGTGGCACCATCCAAATTTAGAATTATCCTTGTTCTTATTAAGCGTTAATACGTTGTCAATCCATTACTTGCTAGCTTATTTTGCGTAAATAGAAATTATCAATCAGTTATCAGTTAAGTTATAATATTTCCTTTTTTCCTGTTTTATTTCCTACTATCTCATTAATATCGTATTGTTATTGTTTTATTTTATTACTGTAGGGTTATTGCTATTGCTCATCGGATTGATCTTCCAAATAAATATCAGCAAATATTAAAATAATTTCCTTGAAGCTTCAAAGATTTTTTTTCAAAAGATAATCAAATAACCGCTTAAAAAAATAAATAATGAAAAAGGAAAAACCAATGAAAAATTTGCAATAATCGCTAGAATATATATCGAAAATAGAATGGAAATATATTCAGTGGTATGAAAACGGAAAAGCGGAGTGTGCGGATTATCAGTTAATAAAACGTGCTTTATCAATCCGGTTAAAACAATTATAATCGATGTGCAACATCCATTTATAACTGCACAAAATATTCCAAGAATTAGAAAATAAGCACCACGAAAGCCATCGATGCAAATCTTTAATTAAATTAACATGGATTTTAATATTTTAATAAATATTCTCATATTTCTCCCTTAATGATAAAATTAAATTTTGAAATATAGAATTTTGAGTTTACTTGGAAAATAAAAAATTTTTATAGGTTTCCCCATTAGTTAACAATAACAATAGCTTTTGACAAAAAATATTGAAAATTTTGTGAAGAGAATATTGATGCTAAGTGTCCTTCGCCGAGTTAAGGTTGAAGTTCTGGGACTTCGTGAAGTTTGCTTTTAAATTAGTCGTTTTGAAGTTGAAATTAATTGTTGTAAATTACTAAATTGCTTAACATTCAATTCCACATACAATTCTCATTTTTGGCGATATTTTAATTGTGCTTTAACGAATTGTAAAAAGCAAACTCACCAAATTTGTAATTATTTTTAGAAAATAACTGATACGTTGATATTTTTCTCTGAAAAAGTTTATATCAGTCCTTGCCTTGCCTAAATATTTATTTATATTCGCTTTTATAATTTCGTATATTTTAATTTTTGTGTGAATTCCAGGTAATAATTTAAGCCATAGGGGGTAAGATTGCCAAGTTGCCAGTGGCTAATTTCGAAAGGCAAGGATTCAGTTCCTACCTTCAGCAAGAGTAAATCGGCTTTTCGCCAAAAATTCCAGACGCTGTTGGCGATCCATCTGCGCTTCCATTGTCAAGCGACCTTTCGATAAGAATTTCAATTAACAGCCAACAAAGAAGTGAGCCGAACTAGGAATATAACTAACTAACTACCAACCATTTACTTACTTAAGCTATGAATTAATCGAGCAATTAATCGAGCAAACTTGAACAAAAAATTTTTAATATTTTTCTGTCTGTGCTATGAATATTCCTCCTTTTTTAAATGCAATTTATCATTAAAAGTCCGTAAATCACAAATTTAAAAATACTTAATTTCTTGTAATTTTTGGCAAAAGATAAGATAAAAAAAATTTGCATTTGTACAACAAACTTTGGCTGTTCTTTTGATTCAGTGGAGTTAGTTTCAACTGATTCCACGCTATTAATTTGTTCGCATGCGATCACAAAAATTTCCGATTGTTGCATTGTAAAATATGTAAAATGAGGAATTCAGCTTTCCACTGAAAGAAAACCTGAAAATACGACGGGGAGACAATGGGCACTACACCGTTTTTTAGGCGATGACTGCCAGATTTATTATTATATATTATTATTATTTTATTAACGAATGACTTTTATATGCGTACTCTCTACCAACTCATTCACCTTATTAGCAATCGACTATAATTTAAAATGGTTCCGTCAAGATCTAAGATTTTTATGTAAAAATGCTTTAAGGAAAGTATATTATTGAGAAATTAAAATTAAGATAAGAAATTAGACCTAATTCCCACGATCTATGGAACACACAAAAATTCTAAAGTCTAAGTAAACTATGCCGACGTTTCACGTAATTATTTTAGAGGCGAAATATATTTCACGTAATTCAATTATCGGATCGGGATGATTCGCTCCATTTCATGCAGACAAAAATTAGATTTACAAATTATAAAAGACAATTGCTTCATCGATGAAATATCACCAAATCTGATGAAGAACGCAAAATCTCTTATTGTCATTTAATTATATATTTTCAAAGACGGTCAAAAAAATCGAAGTGATAGAAAGTGATATTTTACATTATAGCCAAGAGCTACTCGAGTAGTTCAAAATGTTCAGGGCAGGGTGGTTTTTGCTTAAATTATTTCGAATATTGTTTCCTTCCACATGAGCGAAACTGTTATATCTGTATGGTGCTGGGTATTTGTCTTCAATCCCATCTCTAAATGGGTCTCTGAAAAAACTACTAATTCTAATTGTGAGTCGAATCAGAAATTATGGATGTTAAAATGCCATATTTACTTATGAAAAAAGCTCATTATTGCTGGAATCAAATTTCCTTTGCTCACCAACACGCATTTTTGATTTTCCTCACTTCATTATCTTCCGTAATTAGTTTTAGATGGGTGTTTCTGCAGAAAATCATTTAGCATAAATGACTCACAGCAATCATTTGGGTACCAATTTCAATGGCTACTTTGATTCCAAAGTTGCAGTCCAATCAGACCTATAATGTTGGTTCTTAGCCGAAACAGAAATTATTTATTTGGTTCCAAAAGGTTTAAAGATACTCAAACGGAGTTAAATTTGTTGATAACAGAAAGAATGAATGAAAATTTAAAAAAATCAGAATCTTAACTGAGCATTTTTATTACATTTCTAAGAAATATCTATATTTATTATGTTATTATGTTAACATTTATTGAATATTTATTTATTCGTTGAACAAATCATTTTATAATAAAAAAAAATTAAATTTAGCCTTAATAAAATGCAAAAAGATATTCTTTCATAAATTTGGAGATATTTTATAAAATCTCTGATTATACAACCTGAAAAAATAATTTCCAAACTCCATTCAGATTTCGCTCGCTTCAAAATACAAAAATAAAAATAAAAATACAATTAAGCAAAAAAAAATCCCAAATAAAAATATTTTTACCGAAATTAAAATCAAAACATTTTCATGCGAAAAATCAATCTTATCAATAAATAAGTATTATGACGAAAGCGATAGGTGCTAAAGGAAATGGCTAAATTTATAATGATAATCAAAAGTAGTTAATACAAAATTAAGAGTCTTAAATGATCAAAGAATGTTAAAGTTGATAACTAAATAACTTATTGCAAATAATTCACTGTAAAAATTATCGCAAAACTTAAATATATTTTATTTATTGTAAATTGCAAAGTTTCTCATCAAATTAATAAAGTCAATAAAATGATAAATAAATTGATGTATTTTTATCACAATGAAATGGACGAATCATTGAATTAATTTTAAATATATATGAAAAAAAGTTTCACCAAAGAGGAAAGTTTTTGCAATAATCCAAAAAAGAAAAAAAATTGATAAAATTATAATTTTTTATTTCGATATTTTCATTTATACATAAGCGCTTTAAAACAAATTTTAATTAAATTTTAAAAAATACGAAAAAAAGGCATAAAAACCATTTTAACGAACATAAAAGTAAGCAAATCTCGTATTTTTTAAACGAATCAAGATTTATTCGATCAAAGTGATGAACTCTTTTATGATTTTAGCACTATCTTGTGACAAAATTGTATTAAATACATTCTTCGGAACGGGGATATCGAGAAGATCCAATAATTTGTTTCATCTCCAGCAGGTAATTATCTTCGTTAATGATAATCTCTTTGATTATACGACCTGGAAAAAATAGCAGCAAACAATTAACACCTCATGTCACGCAGTGCTTGCTTTGATTGAATAGATTATAATTCGATAAGACAGTTTTGGCGAATGCCAGCCAGTTTTATTCTATCTTATAAAAAAAGAAAAATAGTACCACAATGAGTCTTCAGCACCACTCATAATAAGTTTATTTGAGCAATTAAACCGATATACGACGTATATTATCGATGGAGCAAGGCTTAATGGCTTAAAGGCAAGGCTTGCAATTTTCCCATTTCACATAACACAAAACATTCAAGGAACCCTAAAGAGTTAAGTAAATTTCATGGAAGAAAAATTTTATGTTGGAAATCCAAAATGTTTAATGACTGAAGCGTAGAAAAATTCTTAAAAATAATTAACTGCAATATTTTATATTTTAACAAAAAAAGTGATATATTAAAATATTTAGTGCATCCAAAATTAAAGAAATTTTTTTCATCTTCACCATTAAATTAGTTTCTCTAATAGTTGTCACCAGTTCAGTGCAATATAAACTCATTTCATGATATCGCAATTTCGATAAATTCATAAATTCTACTGGCTAAGTTAAAGATAAATTTCAGTTAGTGGGACAGTGGGACAGCTACAGCTAGAAGTGCCTTTCTTTCGCTTTTCCAAAACTCTGAAATTGCCACGAAATCAGCCCTAAGACGAAGGCGCATGCATCTGGCTATAAAACGCACAATCCGACTGTATATATGGCTAAAAGCGGTAAAAGTAAAAATCGACATATAAAGTGACGAATAACTAACTTATTAGCAAGGGAAAAAATTAATATGAAAAGCTGCAAATTTTTGAGCCCTCGTAATTTTCTTTAAACTGCGTGATTTAATGCCGTTCAAGTTTAGTCCATGCATTAATAACCTGCAAAGAGATCCCTTAGTCCTCACAAAACTTTGGCACTTCCATTCGCTTGCATTCCTAGCGAACTTTTTTTTTTAATTTTTTTTTTTTAATTATAGGTTTGTTCTCACCAAGAAACCAAAATTACCACTCGATCAGAACAAAAAAGTAAACCAACCGAAGCAACACTGATTTTTACCACTGGCAATTTTGGAGGAATTTTTTAGCAAATGTTTAATTTTCATTTTTCTGAAACATTTTTATGAAAAATGAACATTTTTTATTACAAGTTTAAGATAAACTCCGTCAAACGCTGTTCTAGGAAATTTACAATTTACAACCTACAAAAAAAACCTTTTCAGAATTTTTCTTCGAATTTTTCGCCACGAAGCTCATCACTATATTTTAAACCATATTTTGCGGTTTCTTATTTTTTTTGTACAGTTTTTTCTGTTTAGAAGAAGAAAGAAGTTTAAAAAATTAAATATTTTATTTATTTTAAACTGATAGAACAGAGGAATTCGATTTTTTGACCAAAAATTGGTGATTCTTGCTGGTCTTATTTTTTTTAAATATTAATCATTTATTGATAAATATTTATCATTTATCAATAAAAAACGATATTTTTTTCACTTTTGTTAGGCAATCTTACGCGATTTACATATTTATTAGTGCATTTATCAGACCGATAGACTAAATGAATTTATATTTATACGAAAAAAAAACTAAAAAATTTAAGGACTAAAATTTTATCAGTCGTTATCAATTTATTGCATTACTTTATAAAATATTTGTTTTTTTTCAGGTTACTTCTTACTAAAATATATTTTGGAAAATAAGTTTTCCTTCAAAAAATTTCTAATTTAGTAGATGTAAATAAGATGAGATGAGATATGAATAAAATGCCATCGATCTTATGATTTGAATTTAAAGGGCCTAAATTTTCCATTTCCTAAGTTGTTTTGTGCATTTTGGGAATGAAGAGATTGAAGGAAAATATAAAATATTAACACAGGTGATAATTTAAGGGAATGAATTTAAAAACGTGTCATTCTCGAACCTTTACAATAGAAAAATTGGCGTTTAATAGAAGAGGATTAAATACTAAAGGTGTGAGCCATTATGTGAGTAAGAATGGACATTTATTTATTTTTATTGAAATCGAACTATGGTACCATGCCATATACTGATATTTTAAAGATAAGAAAAAAGAATATTTCGTATAGCATAGATCAATATGACGCAGAAAGCAGAAAAAATGAGTACTAGTCTGTAATATTACATATTAGATTTTAGATTGTCAGTAGATTATAAAAATTTAGATCTGATATGAAACATTTTTAACTGGCCTATTATTGGCCCAATTGAAGGATACCATAAAGAATATCATTTATCTGCCTTGATACTATTTGCTTTTGGTGCCAACTTTTTAGGAAGAACTTTGATTTCACTAAGGAGTAGTAAAATAGCGAATAAAGAAACTATGACTTCCAAGCTGGATTTTTAAAATAAGTTTCAATAATTTGAGGCTAAGATTATAAAATCTATTACAGTTAATTTTTGCATATTGATGATGAAGTTTTGCTTTTAAAATTTATTTCTAATATTTTTCAATTCAACAGAAAACTTTTCTTTATCATAGAATACTCAAAATATTTAATCTGTATGAATTTAATTTATTTTTATATTCATAAAAATAGCTGAAAAATTCAGAAAAATTCAGAATTTAGAAATTATGGTTGAAATTAAAAATTTACTTTACCAATAGTATAACCTTTATTATTAACAGTATCACTTTTGTAATAGAGGTTAATTGGTTTTAATTTCGTGTTCGTAGTTTCGAAAATTTCCTTATCACCAAATTGGCAAACTTTCTAAAAGCTATTATTGATAAATTGGAAGAAAATTGTAAAACAAAAGGAACTTATCAATAACTTAAAGAACTATTAAAAATGTGGAGAATGTGCAATAATTTTTGTTTCCTTATTTCATTGGTGATTGCGAATTTTCAAATTAATGTCTTTGTTAGTTATAAAATGCAAATCGAGTGAGAACACGCTGGTCGAGTGCTGTGTTCTCTCTCTCACTCTCAAGTTGGGCAACATAAAACGATTCCTGATCCACTGCAGTTTGACAAGAATAAGCCTCCATTAAAAGAATCCGAATGTTAATCGGCATTTGCCATATATGCCCAGTTGACTCTATAGCAAAAATTCTCAAAATTCAAATTTTCGAGTAATCTCCATGGTGATATTGTTTTTGCTGGATCTGCCGACAGTGATAAAGAGATATTTAATAATAGCATATTGATGAGGAGGCCTAAAGACGTGTTCATTGCTGGTTAATAAAATGCTAAGATTTATTTTGCACTTCGCTTTTCAAATCCCCAGTGATCATTTTCGTTTCAGTTGTTCGCATGATTATGGAATTATTATAACCTTGTTTGGCTTCTTTGTTGTATAAAAAAAAGCTACAAAAATATTATCAATCAATTATACCATCAATTTTAAGCTGCTAGTTAAAAACATTTACAACGAAGAAGAATCGGATTATAAAAATGAAACCATCAAAATTACAAAAAAAAAAAGCCATTTAGCTCTAAATTCTATTTTATTGGAAAAATTTAACACATTGCCCATTTTCTTCCTCATAAAATTCCACGCATTTGCATTGTACGACACAAAAACTGGAAGAAAAAAATCGCGGCAGAGCATGAAAATATGAGAGATGTGGATCGATTTTTGCGAATATCATATTTTGGCCACATTTGCTTCCTATAAGCTCGCACGAATAATCAAACCATTCGTCACCATAAGAATGGGCAATCTGAAAAGAAAAGATTTATAGGAATTCGTATCCACAAATTCCCATAAATGAATTTAAATCCTCGCGATTTAGTGGAAATTTCGCTGTAAAGGAAAAGTTTCACTAGTAGCCTTCGCCATAAATTAAACCTCCTTTTCCTTGAAGTCATTAGCTGATCGACCTCGCAGAAAAAGATTACCGGAGAAAATCACCAGCTTTATGTCGAATTATTTCGGAATCTAAGCATTGCATGTGATACGAGCGGTCGATGTGCTATTTCTTGACGAAATGACTTACCGCCTCTGTGATCGCTCTTTCTGCCAATTTTTGAATGCATCTTCCATCTTTCTTAACATAATTCTCGCTTGCACATGTACATTGTTGAATGCAAGTTCTGTGATGGCTGATGAAACTTGAGAAAAGATAAAAATCATCAGTTTTGCGGTTAATCGTGACAAATTTCATGTTTTCACCACATTTTCGGTTTGTTAATTTGCAGCTATGATCATAAACTTTCTCACCCAATGCACAGAAATCTTTCGGACATTTTTTCCACTAAAAGATTTTTCATCATAAATTTTTTTAAACTGAGGATTATGATTAGGATTTTTTAATGGCAGGCTGTTTGCTTTCAACAGTGCTATTATCAGCCTTATTTGCCGATATGGTGGCCATCATCAGGCTTATAAACATAATTTCACAAGGTGCATCGCAGTTATAGTATTCAAGTGGCATCTATCATTTAATATGTTCGAAATATTGACTTCACTGAATCATCAAAAGGCCTGTAGTACTTGTAGGGCTTTTCAAAGTAGTATTTTAAAATAAATATTTTAAGAATTTTACCACTTTCGTCGATGAAATTTTTGTTAGACTTGTCTCTTTGGCTTGAGGAGTAATATTTATACATCGCTCAAGATATTCGTTCCCTGCGCACCTGCATTGTTGGACGCAAACTTGACGCCAAGGATTTCTGGAAAGCGGTAATATCGCAAAGATCCGATGGTTAACGGGGACAAATTTCATGTTTTCACCACATTTTTTGCCAGTTAATTTGCAACTGAAGTCTTCAATTTTTTCATTCAATGCACAGAGATGCATTTGCGCACATTTTGACTGAAAATATACTGAGGTTTTTTCTTTTTAAGAACTCTCACTATTACTGGTTAGATCCAGTTCCCTGGCCTGTCGCTTGTCGCACTAAATAAATCCTTTTGCGATAGAAATACCAGTGAGCCGCCAGCTGCGCGGATTTTTCCAAGGTTTATCCCTACGGGAAATAGAACCTCAGTATCAGCACTCCAAAGCAACCCACTGAATTGCTCTATCTCTTATAGTTACATTTAGATAATAAGAATGAAAAAATTCAGTGCTAATTTTCAATTTTAATAAATGTGTCAAGCATGAATCTAAGAATTTTAAGTTTTTAATTGGTAATCTATTTATTTCATTATCTTCTTACTTGTGATGATTTTGCAAGCTGTTCGATTCTACGCCGCTAATAATAAAAGAAGCTATTGCGCCATTGCTTTTTCCACTGTCTACCGCTGCTCCACCTATAAAATCTCCCAATTCTTATCAGTCCAAGTCTTGATGGATCACCTCGCCTTTGGTGCCATCTCTATTAGGACTTAGCAAGGAACAAAATGTATATGAACTCTTGTATTGGGCGACGAAGAGCCTATTTTGACCAGACACTCTGTGATGGTACCGTTAATGCAAGTTAATGCATTTGAAGGAATGACCATAGGAGATATCCAATCGGCGAATCCGTAAAATGTACCTTAGTCATGAGCGGTCAAAGGCAAATAACTTCTCATTATCCTTCACTCTCATTGGTTATGCCTCGCAGCCGTATAGCAAGGTTGAACAAATAGCGGCTACGTAGACACGGAATTTCATTTTTGTGGTGATCTCGCAACGGCTTCATAAAGGTTTCGTCAACCGGAAGAACGCATTTCTAGCTGTTGTTGTAATTTCCTTGGACATTCGGTATTGAGTAGAACTAAGGTATTAAAATCGGGTACTTTTTCAACCAACAATGAATTCATAAAGAAATAGTTATTTACAATTTTTAGGAATTATTAGGATTCTTGTTTGTAAATCGTTGTTAAACTTATTTATACCCAAGTGGTGCTGGCGACACATATGTACTTCTATCACCAAGAGACCTCTTGGCATATTTGTTTAGTCCGATAAGCCAGCGGAGCGAACCAGTAATAATGAATGTGCTCATTAATATTATTTTCCAATATGTGCTAGGCAGCAACAAGTTTAATAGAAATAATAGTGTATTTAATTAGCGCTTATGCATGCTGCTGATGCATCAAAAGAACCACTGAAAGTTAGGCACTAAAAATTACCACAATTACCACGATAACCCCAAAATCTCATGAATAATAAATATCACGAATGGGCAAAATCCGAGAGAAATCAGAGAAAAACTATAAGAAGCATAAAAATTATTTCTTTCACCTTGTTTTATTGTTAAAAATAATTTAAAAATTTCTGAGAATAATATCTTAAATTTACCACTTTCAACATTTCTGAGATTTTCATATTTTTTTTCGGAATTTTGATGCAAACCCCAAGAAAAACTTAAAAAGATACAAAAAAATTTTTACGAATTTTTTAGTTTCCGCTGATACTGTTGTTATTTGTGTTTCAGTATTTTTTATTGCTTGAGAACTGATATATGTGCATTGCTGAATGCAAATTTTATCGAGTGATAAATTTCTCGGAATTTTTTGTTGAAATTGTTGCCTGATAGTAATGAACTTCTTGTTAGAACTACATTTCAGCCCAGTCAATTTACAATCAACATCCAGAACTAACGCAGAATTCTTAAAATCATTTTGTCCTTGTGCGAATGATGACTGAAAAAAATCGAATACTGAACGATAAAATTTAAAATTTGATATTATTATTATTATAAGATATATTATAAATTATCAGAAAATCAGAAAATTATCTACAGTATTTTATTCAATAGATCTATATGATATTTTATTAATTCGATGTGATTTGCAAATTTTAATCGAATTATGATTTTGATAAAACTGATTGTGAAAGGATATTTCCGATTGAATTTTCTCAATCTGGTTTAGCATTCATAAGCCAGGAGGGCCAATCAAGACCTGCACTGGACGAGCGATGTATAAAGAATGAAATCTATTAGTGATGGCTTGGAGACGTCTTTCCATTTTAGCTAGTTGAGTTAGCCTAACCATTAGTTTTTTCGTTACATGAAGATTCGGTGAACGAATAACAAAAACAAAGAATTCGACTTAAAAGAATTACGCTATTTCACCTTTTTTTTAATTATCTTCTCAAACGACTGCGCTAAACTTCAATAAACGATTATCAAACTGTGGAAAATATCTACGACGATCAAATTCCAAATCCAAGAGATACTAATAGTTTTATGCGAAAATGAGGAAATTGCCAAGGGTCATAGAGTGCTACGAAATGACTGGAAATATGATGAATCAAGTTAGAAGGGATTTGAAAGAAAAGGACAAATCAAAAGAATAGAGCTGAGTTTAAACCAGCTTAATGACTTCGATAAAAAATGGACGGCACAACTAGTTGGGAATTCAAAGAGGAGGAAGGGACATAACAAGAAATTTTTTGACGATCCATCTATCCAAGAATCGATCAGTAAGATAAACAGGTTGAAAACCAGATTAACGATAGAACGATTGCCGTCACTGAATCAAATTGCACTGGACACACTAGAAAGCTATTATGGTCGGTAAGAAAGCCGACATCATACATTAATAAAAAGGTTGTTGAGTACAGATAAAGTACGAAAGATTATGAAATATTTAGAGAATTCCTATCGATATTGCCTTAATCAGAAAGCGCCAGTTGTGACGCGGAATCACAAACACTACTGGCGTTAGTCGAAAATGAAAATGAAGCCTGAAAACCAAAGGAGAGTAGAGACAAACATCATATATTAGTCTATTCGAAACCAAAAGCAGATGGCAGATGAATGGGAAATATGAGTTCTAGAGAGAAGCACTGGAGTGATGCGAAACTGAAAAAGCTTATCACGACACGATAAAAATAATAAAGGAGAACGGATTATTTTCCAAGTACCTGAACAACTGCAGTTATAAAGCAAAGTGCTTTCATTGCAAAGGTCAGCATTTATCAGCATTCCCTAAGCAACGAAATATTTTTCAACAGTAACCTACAATCATGAACTATACAGCAAAATCGAACACACAGGGAATAAAATCGTTATTGATGTGTTGCGAGATCAAAATCCAGATTATCCATGTTCCAGTGTATGGAAACGACGTTATTATTTGATACTGGACTGGACACAACATTCTTACATAATCGAATCTCTTGTAAACAACTCAATTTGACCCGTTACAAAATTCTCTGAACGAGTGAATTTCGAAATAAGAACAGAAACGAACCAATAAAAGCAAAGGCAAATACGACAAAAAAGTTCTTACAACCAATTCTGCGAGCAAAAATTGCAAAATTATCATACGAACAACTTAGGCAAAAAGCTTTCGGTACCTATCGCGTCTAAGACACCACAGATAATCATTGGTAACAATTTATTCGAAAGATTTGATATTGAACGACCAAAACGACTGATCTCCGATTTTAATTTATATCACAGTGAAATCGGTAATTTTTTAGCCGTGTTTTGGTCAATAAATCGCCATCTGCCATCATACATAGCACCTATTAATCTCGTAACGAAGGACAACTTGGACTTCGACCAGTTCTAGTCAATAGAACGAATAAATATATGGAAGCATAGAGCAAACAGTGAATGATTTAGTTATATGACAAATTCTCCAGCTAACAAATTGCTGGCAATGTGGAAATGTGTAAATAACGAAGAAGGACATTACCGAAACCTCGCAACCAAAAATACCTAGCAAATATGGCAGATCACTCGGGTGTTTGAAAGCCACAGTTTGGGAGTAAGAATGGTAAACTACCTGGTCAAACAGCTGGAGTCGATCAAATTTGCGGTTACCGTATGGACAGAAAACCGGTAACCAGTAATTTTAAGAGCTGCTAGAAAAAGAAAAATCTAGGATAGCTTAGGATATTTATTTATTATTTATTTATTCTGTAAAAAATAGAACGCTTCTCACAGATCTCTTATATAATATGGTATTGACTAACCAAAAGGAGGACGACGAAAAACATTATCACCAGTTGAAAATTTTTCACAACTAAAAAAAATACTAAAATATTATATTATAATTTGGATTTATATTCAGTATAGAAAAATTAATCTGTCGGAGAAAATTATTCGTGATAATAAAAATGATAAAAAATGATAAAAAGATTTCGGATTATATTCCGTATTTTTAATGAATCTCTTTGGTTTAAATTTCATAAATTTTATGAAATGATTTTCTGGAAAATAGTTCTGAAATTTTTTGAAAAACTTCATCGATATTTTCATATTTTGCATTAAAAAAATTATTTTTTAATAGGGAGTTTAGAAAGAATTGTTTTGCTATATGCAATTTCTACGAACCTTATAGTTTATCAAAATTAGTCGACAATATTTATCAAATTATGAATAATTTTTCGTGAAATGGTCAATAAATAACGTGCGATTGAGAATTTTTTATTTGTAATTGTAATGGATCAATTGATACAATAGAAAAATATAAAAATATAGCATCGCCTTATTTAATTTAAATTGATTTTTTTTTGGATTTTTTCAATGCCATATTTTGCGTCCAATACTAATACCATTGATGAATTTACGCACCGTTATATCCGATTATATGGCTCATAGGCCAATGAATTGAAATTTACTTTTCATAATTAAACAGTATTCGGTAGTAAACTGTCCAAAAATCCGGGTGATGCTGGTGACTCACCTGTATTTTTATCGCCAAGGACTTCCTGGCATAGTTGTCTCACGCGACAAGCCAGCAGAGCTAGTCTAACCACTAATGGCGAGGGTTCTTTAAAAAAATATTCAACAGTATTACATATTTCAACTCATGCGAATGAACATTTTGAATTATAAGTTCCACATAAAATCGAGGTTTTTTATAAAACCTCTTGTAACAGAATGCCTTTAAATTCTTCTGCGAAATTCCATTGGAATCTACCTCATATCAATCTTTTAAAAATATTTTTTCAATGAAACTCTTCACTATAATTTTACCCATATTTCTCAGCTTTTTTTTGAGGCTAAACGAGGAGAATACTGCACGACTAATTTCTGTTCGCTGTGCAAGAATCTTTCATTCTCCTTACACTCTTAGAGCTCCTTAGGAAAAGAACTATCGAATTGGAGCTTCGGATAATCATCGTTTTGAGACGTGGGAGTTCTGGTCTTTCTACAAATTATCACTATCACTATAAAAAATATATTACTGGCACCAATAATTATGTGACTCACTTTTTTTAAATTATTAAATGCAAAAATGTGCCGCTCATAGAGGTCATACCACATTTTTGATATAAAATAAATGTTGAACATCAGCAGAGATAAGGTATTCCAATATTCCAAATTATTATTATGATTGTGAATTGTTATGTAAAGGCTTTAGCTAAACCACTTTGCTTTGGCGATCGCCTCAAACTTTCACGTTTTTGTTTTTTATAGCGATTTGCAGATGCGATAGAGAAGTGGTACCAGCTTTCTTTCGTAATTTATTGAATAAAACTCGAATCATTTTCCGACTTTTCTGAAATTTTCTCTTCATTTTAGCCAAGAATCGATCATTTAATTTCGGAATTATATAAGGCAAATGGATAGAAATGAGAAAAGCTGAAAAGCTACGTCGTTACATAGCTTACGTCGTTTTTAATCGCCTATTTTTGAAATGAGCATATCGGAAAATTTCTCAAGGATTTTACACTAATGCGTGAGTAGATTTAAAGATTTATACACTAAAGCTGTAGGCGTTCGTTTCAGTGAAAAATTAGAGAAATTAATCTCAAATTCATTTCATTTGCATTTTCATACAAATCATTTTTATTAGCTTCGATTTAGGTTTATTAAAAATTCAATTCAAAAAATTCAAATAATTCAGCCGAACAGAACACTTAACGATTACAAATACGACCATATCGAAAGCCGTAATTTAATATTTTATGCGACTTTAATTTTATGCAGTATCGCAGTATTTTTCATTTTCGTCGCAAAGGTCTGTTAAATATCAATGTTTTCAATTTCTTGTGATAAGTGATAATTTCTCGCATGGAAGAAAGAAAGCGGAAAGTGAACTGCTAGCAATAGAACAGCTGATGAAAATATAATAATTTTAAAGTACTCTAAGCATAAATATAATATTGGCTTTCGATGAGCCCAGAAATTCTATTTGTAAGTTATCTGTCTGCTAAAGATTGTAGTTTTAAAAATTGCTGACTGCTTGCATGAAAAAATCGCTGCATTATTTTTTAGCTGTGACTTTAATGTGATAGCTTCGTAGCGAAAGAATATTTTTTTTCAAGAGTCCTCACCATTACTGGTTAAACTCGCCCCACTGGCCAGTTGCATTGGGCAATGTGCCAGAGAGTCCCTTGCCGATAAAAATACAGGCGAGTTGCCAGCATCACCCCAACCTTAGTAGAGGTGTACTCCTTGAATCGAATTTCAGCACCGGACGCTCCTTATTGAGCAACAACCCACTGATCTATCTACTACCTGCAGGGAAATAATATATTATAATACAAAATATATTCTGCCGTTGTGAGAAGATTGGATGGGAATTGCATTTATTGTTCTAATGAATCGTTCACAAAATGCATAGGCTTGCGAAATTGAGACGAATTGCCCAAGGTAGTACAGGCCATTGCCGAACATTTTCTTATTGTTGATTTTCCTCATTGCGACCCTTGCGTAGGACAAGTGATATCTGCGTGACCCTTAACTCTTGTTCATAAATGTATTTTTATTGAAAAATGGTCGGAGTATCGCGATTTTCCGTGGTTTGTTTATCGCCAATATATTGTATGAGGGCTGAGAAAAACTCTGAAGCAGGTGACTCCCAGTGATTGGCAATACAGAACTGTGGTCTGTTTTCTTCATTCATTTGCAACTCCCTTAAAATTTTATATTTAAATTTTCTGTATTTTAGTATAACGTTTGTATATCAACTTGGCAGAACGAGGGATTACTAAATTCATTGTAAAGCGTTACGCGTATTTAATCATCATAATATTATTTCGCCACACTTATACGAAGATCCACTGGAGATAGGAAAATCATCGACGAGTTTAGCGGTGTCTCCCTTGCTAAATTTAATAGTTAATGCTAAAAATTTGAAATTTGAATTATATAAAAATGCTAAATTTTTATGCTAAATTTATAATGCTATAATGCTAAATTTTTGTGAGTAATAAAAGAGTCTTGGCAGCGAATCCAGCCAAAATAATAGCCTGAGAAATTCTCAAAATACGGTACTATTCAATAGTTTATTAGCGCCTGGGATCTCTCTATGGTTAGAAAGTTGCATTTACGGTTAATTTTGTCGATCTACCCAGCAAAGAAGCATAAAACATGTTATAAAATTGCTAACAGGCCATTGTCACCATTTACCATTATAGAATAATCATTAATCGCTCTTTAATAATTGAGGTGTAAGTAACTATTGTTCATATTCATTACTAGATTAATAATATCATGGACCAAACGTTTTTGTAGTACATATAAATATATATATGCCAGGTAGCTGGAGAAAAAAACTTGTAGATTTCAGTCGGACTTGGCTTGCCAAATGTATAAACACGCATCTCTTAAATAAGACCTTTAGCGCGTTTGTTCATTGGCCCTATAATTTGGCGAATTATCGCAAACATTTTATAGAATTAATTTATAAAATCGAGAACAAGAGAATCAAAAAGAAATTTATATTTTTTAAAATAAACCTAGTAGCTGTAAAAACCCGGTCGCTTATAATGGTCGAGGCCGACAAACCATGAGAACTAATAGGATTATTTATTCTACGTGCAAAATAATATTGAACGAATACGAAGGCACTGAAAAAAGCAAACGGAAAAATTATGAAACGAGTGATAATAAACGTGTAGATAGATATATTATGGTAGAATTAACAAAGAATGAAATGAGAAAGATTCAGGATTTTCGTGCAAAATTAGATAAATCGAGGGGATGAAATTGTTAAGAACGAATATTAGCATGGTCCTTCGGAACTGGTCCTCCAAGGTCACCAACGAACGCTTCTTGATCAGTCTCTTTTAAACCACATGGTCTGAGAAATTCCTGACCAGCTTCATGGATCCATTTATTTGCTATCCACTTAACGCCTACAAGTACCGGACAAGCTGCATGCTGAGTTCTATGGTCTCCTTCACCATTGCGCGCTAAATTGTACCAAAATAGTGCGCTATTCTGAAAAAAATTCAGCATTTTTTTATATGATAAATAAATGAAAAAAATAAAAAATTGCAAAATAATGATATAAGGCAAGTTCTAAGGCTTCATACTTTCGAAGGCAGAACTGTTGTTTTAATCGGAATAAAAACAGTTGCACCACCAATTTCAGGCTGACTCATCTGAACTGATTTTATATAAACCTGGGAAAACATGCGCTAAAATTGATGCCTAGTGAATCAGGATTTATTCATATAATTTATTCTCTAAATGAGCAATGAATTACGGCAATAGCGATATAAAATAAAAAAGACTGATATATTCTAACTATTGCAATTTTTTACGAATTATTTTATTTTCAAATTTTAGCAAAGAACTTTTATTTGGATTTCACTAGGCATTTGCATACTTTTTGCCATTTTGTTCTTTTTATTCAAGTAAAAGTAGCACTTACGTAGAACAACACAGTTGCGATGCGATTACCTTCAGGAAGAGATTCAAGGAGTGGGCTGTTTTTCTAAAATTATAAACTCTTTAAGAGAAATACCTATTGCAGTACATAAAATTAAATATATACATTCGATAAATAATAAGAAAAAAGTTGAAAGGAGCAGTTAAGTGAGGTTTAATAAAGAGCAGTTTTCCTCTAATTTCATGAAAGGTAAACAAAGGTGAACTCTGAAATTTTTAGTTTCGAAAGTTATTCAATGCATAAAAGATTGCTATTTTCATCGATTCAGTGGTAAATCATATACCCCGAAAAAATCGTAATGCACATCATAGAAGCCACCAATACCATAATTCGCGATCTAAAATGTACATGGAATAAAAAAATAAAAATTGGAATTTCAAAAATTCGTTTATGGGAGGGAAACGATCGTTCGTGGAACATAAGTTGAAATATACTTGAAGATCTTCGGCAAATTTTAGATCCAAATTTGTCATAAGATGAATTCTTCGATTCAGACGCTCCACTATTTCGTGCTCGTTGTTTTCCAGCCAAACACTACAAATTCTTGCTTGCTTCCCGAATCAGAAGGTTTCATACAATTTTCATAATATTGTAAAAATAGAAGTAAACAAGAAATGAGGAAACGTGTACTTCTTACTTATACGGAAAGAAGCAGGTTCCCTTCTCCGCGTTGCTGGACTCACAACTTGAGCCCTTTCAAGCTAAAAATAGTCGTTTATGAAGGCATAGGCAACATAAGTAAGAATATGATAAAACCCGTGGTTTAATGCGACATCTTTGAAATTATCATTGCTAATGCTTAAATTCTGGTCTCAGTGGGAAATATTTCAAAGTTTACCCGCGAATGAGAAACTTCTTGAATAATGCTGATTTCTTCGTTAGATATCACATCATGAAAGATAACCGCCAACGGATCAAACCTTACGATTTCAACTTTGAATGGAGCGAGCAGTAAATAAGGATGATCTTGTTTATAATAGCAGTAAAGTTTTGAAATTTCTTCATCGCCCTTAAAAAAATTTCTCAAGTTTTTACATTTAAGTTTCCCAAGAAAATCGACATCAATGTGCACGGTTCGGGAATTTCGGGAAAAGAAGGAAAAAGGTCAGTGAGGGAGATTCCGTTGCAATTTTAAAGAATTATACAACTATCGAACTGCGGTATAATAACACTTAAAAATGATTTAGTTACCCAAGTCTGAGGTTGCGACTTTATCAAGTATGGCAATTAATTTT
>UYYG01000211.1:0-34404 GCA_900625125.1 Dracunculus medinensis | reverse complement strand
GCACTGGTAATAGATATATTAATCCAAAGTAACAGGAACGAATATGAAGACGGAATATGAGATGTGAGACGGAAAAATGGCTTCAACAGATTCCAGGAGCAACATCATCAGAGGCCTCTGTCCAGAAGAATGCACTGCTAAGAAGTGCGTCACTTGGACATGTGTTTTGTGTTCTTGTTTCATTAATAATTTTTTGAGAATCGAAATTAATTTTTTTGGCACTACTAGAAGCATCTAAGGCATTGTACAGAATCTTAGCTTGTGGTAGAGATCTCGAAGTAGTTAATGACTCTTATCGCCCACAGGGGAGGGTGAGAAAGAGATTTTTTATGTACATGGCTTGTGTGTATTTTTCTATAATTTCGTTTCCTAATTCTTTTTGCTTTCCTAATTTCGTAATTCTTCAATTTTTTGTTATTATTATCTTCATTTCATATTAAGTAGTTGTTATCTCTAAAGTAAAGGTCTTCGCTATATACGAATATTGACATAAAATTCATCTACATATGAACTGTAATATTTATTAAGTTCATTATTTGGCATACTAAGAAAAATATAGCTTTCTGAATGAAGGGATTCTGATTCACAGAGATAGCAACCCTCTCAACAAGGTAATCTAAAAAAAGATTGAGAAGCATTGTTCAACAGAAAAAGAGTAATATCCTTCAAGGGAAGGAAAGAATTTCTATGATGTTTTTGAGTAACCTAGCCTTACATACGTATCGGTCCATCCTACATAAGTTGATTAAAAGCGGTGGAATTTCATAAATTTTTTGATTTAAAAAAAAATTTTTGTCTTCAATCTGTGATGCACAAGCGAAACGAAAATAATGTGGCCACTGTTCGGAATATAAAGTCGCCGTTTCTGATTTCTCGCCTGGTTGCATTCGTCACTTCATTTGTAGATAAAAGTGCATGTCGTTCCCCATTAGCACTCTTATTTCGTTTTTTAAGTCATATCAAGAAGCAGGAATGATCTCTCTCATCTCTATCGAGCAACATGCCTGGAATAATTTTTCTCTCTAAGCCATCCTTTGAATTACAGGGCACAAATAGTTAAGGTCATGTTTTACGGGTTTTTTGCCTTTCTTTAATTAGTTTACCTCGGTTCGTCTAGCTAATTAAGTTAGGAAAATTATTTGAGTAGATTTATAGTGAAATATCCTTCGACACTGGTTTCATATTTGGCTATAACACAATGTTATCATTTTATTTTCTTTCATTATTATGAAGATAAATTGTATATATCGAAGCCATAATTGCCACAAAAATGCTAACAGTCAAACCCAATGAGAAATAAAAAAATATGTGGATATAAACAATTGAAGACATAAACAATTTGTTCTGATATGTAGCATTGGACTTCTTTATTTCACCTTAATAATTCTATTTTAACAATTCTAATCATAGGTTAGTCTAAAATGGTTAAAATCAAACTATCTAAATTTTAATTTTTCTCTAAAAATCGAGGTGCTAGACATTCCAATTTTCAAGTTATTTTAACATAAAAGGTCCTATCAGTATTAGCTATAATATCCTAATGCATCATATGAGCCCTGAAAATTCGACTGCCTCGTAGATTTTTCCAGCCATTCCGCTTAATTTTTTTTTTCGGATTATATTTTTTAGAGTTTCTATTAAAAAAAAAACTATCAATTACGAGAGCTAAGTTTTTTTTCCTTTTTCTTTTCTTTTTCTTAGTCTAAATTTAAAAGCAAAGATTAGAAATAAATAAATAAATAAATAAATAAATAAATAAATAAATATATGTATATATACATAAACATAAACATATATATATATATATACATATATATACGTAAATAAAATTTACAATAATATTATAAATTCTTTGACAGGAGTAACCTGTAATATCAAAAATCCGGATGATTGCTGGGGACCCACCTATAACGTTATCTCCAAGTGACTCTATGGAGGAAGGGTTAGATATTCTTGATACGGCGTCCGCATCTTCAGACGCGAATGATACTCCAAGTCCGATGATAAATGTGATAAATATGCAGGCCGGGCGTAAAACAATTACAATACTGATAAAATGTGCTCACAAGCCAGAGTAATTGCTCAAATCCTATCAAGGGTAACGGCTTTCTGCATGCGCAGTGAGATATTAGCCGTATCAGCGTGGAGCATCAGAACGATTATGGACGTTGCAAGCCAAGTGATCACTGACCACACCCTTTCTAAATATAGTGTGGACATTGTCTGCTTGTCAGAGGTCCATTTTCTTCATCTCGAGTCTCGAGTAATTACTAATCCTGGCTCGGAGTAGAGGTACTAGCTATATCACTGCTGTGCTTCGGATAACTCGAGTGAAATGGCTTAACGAGTGCCATTTCTGAAAATGCCTATTCAACTTTGATTGAGTGGTAAGCGGTATGGACCGTACGGCCTATGCCCGCTTTAAAAATAAGTTCTGCAATATCTTGGTCATCAGCTGCCGACAGATGAACGTAATAAAAATAACTTCTATACAGAACTTCAACTGTTAACAAAGTCTTTACCGAAACATGACATGGTCATAATCGGGGAAAAATGGAAAAATGGAATGCGCGCGTAGGTCATAATGCCGCTGCGATGATCTCGACAATTGGCAAATATGGCATCGGAGACCGGTGCGCCAGCGGGAAGCGCCTTCTTCGTTATGCCGAAGAGGATGAACTTTTTATTACTAATACTTGCTTCCGGCATCGTAAAAAATATCTAATCACGTGGAACTCCTCGGATAATTAATGCTTCAACCAGACTGATTACATCTTCAGTCGTCGTTGGAATAGTTCCGTACTTGAAAATCGTTCCTATCGCGGCGCATGCAAGTGTTTAATCAGCTATATGTTGATTGCTCGAACTGGATTGTGAAATGCACCTTAATCAAGGAAAGGTTCCAAGCCACCTTTTTTCTTCAACGTTGAGAAATTCAATCTAATCCAGTTCCAGAAACTAACGGCGTATCGACAATATATTGGCCAATAGGCTAACAACTTCATGACCGTGATATCATTTTTATGGCTGTACTCTAATGCATATGGCCGTAATCTAATAATAATCTAATGTAAATACTATTTATCAGTCAATGCATGAACATTTAAGGTTTGCACAATATTCGCAAAAATTTAAAGGCATATGGGTTTTTGAAAGCATTTTTATTTGTTTGGAAATAAGATTGTTGAGGTCGAGGTTCTTTGCTGTTATTACTCTTTTTGTCCTGGCCGTAAAAAATGCAACTAGATAAGTTTTTATATAATTTTTTAGATTTCAGTGTCACGGTAATGAATAATATGGTTAATATGGTTCCTGGTAGTCATAATCAACGAAAATTCAGTGCAGCAAGTCAATCTATACAACCTCTTGTTTTAACTAATCCATTGTCGTTTCCTTACTTAGGTTTGCGAATATTTCCTGTGAAACACGATATTTTTTCTTAAGAAGTTAAAGAAACAAATATGAAGTTTCGCTTGCAAGCAGATCTTTGTAATATTTAGCGAAGAATTTATTGTGCTATATTGTTGTGCCCAAAATACAACTTCCATTATTTTCCTTTTTGCAAGAGTTGTGATTTTTTCATCGGTTGCCAGGATCAGATGCTTTTGCCAGAGGAAGGAATTATAGGTGTCTCCAGCACTATGCAGATTTCACTTTTAATGGCAGCTTTACTCTTATTTTACTCAGCTTAAATAATTCGTCTATTGAATTCTATGAAAAATTTCAGGGTCAGTGAATTTTCTTGGCGCAAGGGGTGTAATGCCCCAACAGCCTCTTTTTTCTTTTCATCTTCCACCAGTAATTGGAGCAACACCTTTGATTCCCAGTCAGGGAACGAACCAAGTTGTTCTCTATGCATTTTTTTGTTTTTACTCCATTAAAATTCTAAATTTTAAAATTATAATTTTTCTTAATCCATTTTTATTTTTCTTTGCATACATTTGTCATTTTGAACAATTTAGATTAGTTTATTTTTATTCCGTTTTTTTTTCTTGTTTTTTTAATTAATTTGCTATATCTCTAGCAACAAAGTCAATAAAATTTCAAAAAAGAACATTTTTAGAACCCAAATAGCTTGTTACCCCGGCCATTTCTAACCAATATTCCTCGTATGAACTGGAATCATCGACAAAATCTTGCATGGAAGCAGCATAATGGTAAAGTCATGTCTACAGATTTCAATTATAATTTTTAGAGTTTATTCACAGAACTTTCGTAATACGAGTTTTTTTGTGAAACTAGTGGATCTGGTAAATTTATTGTAGTGACAATCATACGAATTGTCTATGAGGCATAAAATATCGTGATTTTTATAGTACATTCTGGATTCCGACCACTAAATAAGGATGCAATAAAAATTGTGCAGAATTGTGGATCAAATGTTGCAGTGCGATCGAGTGATGAACAATTGGTAATTATATCACGTTCATTTAAACATTTATTTACTTTATTCATTTACTTTCAAAAAGGATATCGTCCCCCTCTCTTCCCCCTTCCCCTCTTCCTCTGGTATTTTCTCATGACATTTTATATTATCTTAAAACCTCGAATTATGATGCAGTCCATCGACATCCTTACATTATCTTCAGCTTTCAATTTACGCTGTATTCTTTCAGTATCACATTCATCGTGATGCAGTCCTTTTTCTTTTAGAATATGTAATTGCTGCATTGACAAAAATACTTTGCGACTTTGAAAAAATTATTAAGCATATTGGAAAGAGGGTATAATTTGTTGCGATAATATTGCGGCAAAAAGAAGTTTCAAGATGTGTAATAGATTATAGCAAAAGAATATAATGGTTCTTTGGATACGGATTCAGAAGAATATTGCAATTGAGGGTAAAACAGAGCTTAAACGGAACCTTAGGGAGGTCCTTAATAAAATAATTCGTTTTTAGAATAAAGAACGTTCTTTAATTGCCAGCAATTTCGACAAAATTGTGCAGATATTGGCACTTATTCGTTCAAAATCCGTTTATACTCTCTTCTCAATATTTTTGCAATTTTTCTTTAAATTCTCCTATTCTCCCTACCCCCCCCCCCCCCCCCCCCCCCCCCCCCCTCCTCAGTCCTCCATCTCCAGTCCATCATACTTTTTCCATATCTATACTGATTTGTGATCTGTTGGATGTGGAGGTATTAAAAGGCTACCACTGGGATAGAGATAAGAAAGGCTTTAAAGTATCATCTCTAGTAAACTATGGCAAGAAATGCAGGGAAGTTTTTGGGATGCTGATGGGATGTATGACAGGATCTAGGAAGATTTTCCATAAGCATGGTATATTTTAGAACATATCAAAGCTTTTCGGCGAGATTTTGAAAACAGTTTAACGAGTTTTTAAGAAATATTAGCGGCCTGTAACAAAAGAGTGTTTTGGCATCTTAATATGCTAAGTATATTGCTGTATATTTTATACTGTCTTTGGAACCAACGAAATAAACATAGGTTTAATGAATTCTTATACTGTCTGCTTTCAAAAATGAACTTGTTGAGGTTTGATAAGGTGTTTATATTAAAATAAGAAGGAGTTCTATGGAAATGTTACCAATAAATTATGGTTATTAAGAGTATTAAGTGAGAGAAGAGAGAGAGAGTTAAGAGAGTGATAGAGCATGAAGAAAACACAGTAAGGTTTCGATGAAGTGCAGAAGTTTTTAT
Organism: Dracunculus medinensis; assembly: GCA_900625125.1. Lineage (NCBI taxonomy): Eukaryota > Metazoa > Nematoda > Chromadorea > Rhabditida > Dracunculidae > Dracunculus > Dracunculus medinensis. The sequence goes on along the minus strand of UYYG01000211.1, from coordinate 28,743 downwards.
GGAAGCAAAGAAATTAAAAGGTTGCATAGGGTCTAAAAGAATAAAAGTGGAAAATAAATGAGTGAAAATGCGGTACCTGGGGATGGGAGATATTCTAGAGGAGATAACCAAATTTAGGAGATAGAGGACGCTATTTAAGGTCAGTGGAAAGATTGTAAAAAAGTGTGGTCAGTTTGAGAGGAAATAAACGAATTTTTTTACACATGTGCTGATTTCGGAAACAAAAAAAACCAGCCTAAAACGAGTCTCTTTGAAAGCATAGTTTCAGAGAGACTTTAAGAGAATCACTGCCACAAATTTCATTCTCTTAATTATTATACACAGGTTCTTCCATTTAATTTATTCTTCCGATTTTTTTGTACTCCTTTCATTCGCTAGTATAAGCTAAGTAAAACTAAGCATAAACTTATGACGAGATGTAACATTTAACGTTTAAATTGGTGGACCGGAAAGTTGTTTAGTATGCGATTTCGTTTAATTTTTAATTAAAATTGACTGTGGATGGTGTATAGATTAGGTAATCTTTAAGTAATTTGTTCCGGTAATTATTAGTACGAAAAATGAAAAAGTTCTGAATTCTGAAAGAATTCTCAGTTCTAGACTTTAATAATTTCAATCCGATGAGTCCATTAACATTAGAGATCAAATTAAATTATGAAATCTACTATAATGTGGATTAATATAGCCAAATAAAATTTTATAGCTAAAAAAAACAGATTATTCTATCCTCTGAATCTTCTAAGTGTGCCGAACTTTTAACGTTTGATGTTCTAAATGATAACATTAGTTTCCTCATAATTCATCAGCATATGTTTTTGTTATGTCTTAATGATTTAGCAAAATATTTAAACAAATAGTTGAAATCTCGGGTACTCGCGGTTCAGATACTTTCATGTCATGTATTTGAACTTGATGCAAAAAAATGCAATTCACCCCAACTGATTTTAGCGAAATGTTTGTCTAAGACATCATTCTCTACTTCTATCGATTTCTCCGGCCTAAATATGGTTTTTTCTCCTTCTCCAGATTTCTTGATGCATTGCATTCAGTTTCCAATGTTAATGATAAGAAAGAGAAATGACAGCATTCTTAGAGTATGAAAATAAATTAATAAATTCTATTTTTTTTTTTCGCATAACTGAATATTTTGACTTTGTGTTCTGAAATGGTGAAAATATTCAATAATACCGAGAGTTGTTACTGGATCAACCTTTTTCAGATTGTAGATCAAGTACAAACATCATCGAAAGTGAGTGAAGATCATTCTTATGGAAATGAACATGCAGGCGATACTGAGTAAGATTTTTTTAAAATGCAGTATACTCTTGAGCTTCCTCGAGTGCATTTATATGAATTATGAATTTTTTTTTTCAGTTTATCAAAAATAGAGTATAGCGAACTCAGAGCTATATCAAGAATAAAAGAGCAGCGTAAAGAAAAGAGATGTCGAAGAAAGCGCAAAAGGTTTCAAAGTAGAGACCACAGTTCGGATAGCAGTAAATTTTTTTGTCTAATCAAATTTTATATATTTATGATATTATATTGCTAAAAATTCTTAACAAGCAAAATGCAATATTTATACAACTGTCCAATGTCGTTTTCTAGATAATTCTACTGACGAGTCAAATGATCACTGGCAGCATTTAATCGCGGAAGATTTAACTGATAGCGCTATGAGTGATACAGATGTTGAGGTGGATACTGAACGGTTGGTAATGAAAACTAGTGATATCAAAGCTGAAACTATAAAACTACCTCAATTTTACGAAATGGTCAGTTTTATCATATTTTTGTGTAAGCATTTTCAATATAGAATTGATATAATTGTGGTTTTTCTGTTTTCTTTTTTCTTTTAATTTTACGAAAAGAGTAAAATATATTTTCACATAAGTAAGTCTTTTAGATTTAAAAAGCTTTCAATGCTTCTTTGTTTTCAGGGTGCAAACGGCGATCTTTACGCAACACCTGAGTTACTTAAGCTACGTTTTCAGTTTGAAGATCTTGTTTTACGACCCATAAGAATGAAAAAAGCAGAACAACCAAGGCTAGATCCTCCTGAAGTTCCAGCATATCATGTAAATTGCAAATGTCAGTGGTTTTTCGCATTACATCTTTATTTTTATTTGCATATATTATTAAGTTATTCTGGTTCCAGGTGGCCATTTGTCAGATACAGATTCTTATAGTGAAAGTGACGTGCCAACAGATGAAGAAAATATTTATGATGAACATTCATCCGAAGCTGAAGATGCTGATATTGACTTTGAACATTTAAGCGAGGCAAAAAAGCATCGTATTGTCGCTAAAAGAGAGGTGCATCATTTTCTATTTTAGAATATGACTTCGTGACTGAGTTGCTTTTTAAATCCTTATTGTTTGATTTTTTTTTCCCAATTTCATTTTCGTTGTAGAGTTCTCGAAAGAGTAGGCATCCTGCTGCTCTTCACACCGAGTTATGCTTTAATGAACCAGATCAGATGAATGATGGTCCAACGTGTCGTTGTTCTTGGAAAGCAAAACAGTCGGGATTAAGGCATAATAAGTTTGCAGGCGAGGCTTGTATTGAATCATGTTCATATAATTCTAAGTAAGTAGTTTCTTCTTTTTATGCGTTAATTATATGAAAGATTTTCAAATATTTTATGTATAGAGAATTTACGTATTCTTTTGCAGTAATCTTAGTCGTCTTCATCATTATGTATTGAAAGTTGAACCAAATCTAAAGATCTTATCTCGTCGTTGCTCATCGATAAAATATGAGAATAATTTTTATGAATTCGAAGGATTCTCAGTGTTTTTTCATAAACCGGTGCCTGTCTTTTTTCCTCAAGATCCTTTGGCTCGTTGGACTGCAGATTATAAGATACATTTTGAAGAAGAAAGTGCTCCAGAGGTTTTTTTTCCTTAACTTTGCTGTTAATTGTAATTATCTCATTTGATTTTTAATGGCGATTATTTTTATAAAGGGTTTCACTGTTGGCGATGTGGAATTATTTCATGAATATTTATTCGATCATATAATGGAAATGTATGATTTGAAAAGGCGTGCTTTTGATGTTACTGATGGTTGTCCATTTTATCACTGCATGCCACGATATGTGCGCATATTACCTGGTTATTTTTTCCCGTTGTTGCCTATATTAACTTTTACTTCAAATTTTTCTTTCTTCATTGTATATTTAACCAATTATTTCAAGCATACTTGAATAAAATTCGAATAATTATACGAGAACTGTGCTTTCGATTTCTTGTACTTATGCATATTAGCAATATTTGCTGGTTTATTGACTTTAATTTTTTCCTAAAATTGTTTCTGTTATAGGTAATCGTAAGGAAGTTCTTCCTATGCCAGTGGTACTGAATTATCTCATCGAAAGTTATCGACCATTGGTTGAAGAGTACGGAACTCTTATGTTGACTCATGGAATGAGTTCATCTTGGAAATTCAAGGAAAGATATCGCGGCGCGTTAATAATGAATCCATGCAAGGTTAATTTAAATTTAATTTAATTTTAATTATCTTTTGAGAGTAGGCTTAATCCATTTTCATAATCCATTTAATGGAATGGCAACGTAATATGCAAATAAGGAGAAATCGATCAAAAATTCTCCATTTAAATTCTTGTGATATTTTTTGTAGAGACCATCGACTATACGTGCCGACATCGTTGATTTTGAGCAACCAAACGTTCATGATTCCATGCATCCCTTTATTACCCATTTTGGTATTCGGTCGTCTTGCCGTTCATACAGCTCTAATCCTGAGTTCGATATGAATATTTCTTAATTTTTTATATTTTTGTGCTCGAATTATATTGTGCCCTTAATTATTAATTAGGAGACTGCATTACTATAATACATTAGGAGACTGCATTATTTTATTAATTATACTTTTAAGGTTTCAAAAAGCTTCCAAAGAATATATGCGTATGCGAAAAACGTTGGGCTTGAAGGCTCGAATTACTGCAGAGGAAAGGCAACGTCTATCACAAAAGGCATCAACCATGCGAAAGTTGCGAAGTGATAAGTGAGTTAATTGCTTAAGGTATCTTGATCATTTGGTTACACTGTTAAAGTAAACACGCTGCTTCAGGTCATCATAGATTTATTTACTTTTGATCGTAAATTTATTTTTAAAGTAAATTATGTTTGTAGACAATTGAAACGTAGTTTTGTTATGACAGTATCCGCCCAGCATTTTTATCAGACTGGTTTCTACCCTGATATTGTACAGGTTCTTTTTCGATTTTTTCATTGTATTATGGCAAAAGAAAGAGAATTTTTAAATGCGAAATGAAAGTGCTGATTATTATTTTAATCAAAAATTGTAATCTATTAAAGACGAGTTTCAAAAAGCAGATGAAAAGTAAATATACATTCAAATATAAATATAAAATGTAAAATGTAAATATACAAATTTAAATAGATATTTTTTTGATGTGTTCCATAAGTAAATTTACTTTGTTGTAATTCAGACAATTATTTCAGCATGCTATGCTTTTAATTCTAGCTTCTTTTCACGTTCGTTTACATTGGTCGTTGCAAGTTTTTGAAGAGCGTATTCATTACGTCTTTAAGGTATAGATTTTATTGTATCTGTGTGTTTTCAGTCATTTTCTGATTCTGAAAATTTTCTTGTTCTCTAATCGCCGTATATTTGATTATCGCATTTATATTTGTTTTTTTAGAACTTATTTTATTTATGTTATTTGCTATCTTTTTTTTCCTACTTATTCAGTTAGTAATGAAATTTAAAAAACATTTTTTAACACATTTGGTATCCTTTTCAAATTTTCTCTTAAAAGTCGATTTACAGCCTTCACATATGCAAGATTCTGTTACTAAAATTATTCATTACATATTTTTGCTATTTGTAAATTAAATTCTAAAATTCTCTATAATCTTTACAGAACCGTTTTCTGTTAGAATTAGCTTTAACACATTCATCCTATCGTATGAATTATGGCACAAATGCTGATCATGCACGAAATACACTAAATAATTGTGGAGTACGTATTGACAAACACTGGAAGCGGGATCGAACTATTAAGCAAATTTGGAACGGCAGGAAGCGAGGTAGGAATATTTCAGTTTTGTCATTTTGACGAAGCAAAATTTCATCTTTACATAAGATTGATTTATGATAAAATCAATAATCAATACATTTGTTTTTAGCTTTTTTATATTATTTCATCAAGATTGAAAAATATGAAGAATATATAATTCTAGATTTAAAGATGTCCGAAAGAAATGAATTATTTTAAAAATTCCTGTCTTTTCCTTTTAATTTCTTTCTTTTATATCTGCCATCTTTAGTGATTAATCTGGTCTACTTCTTCCATCTCTAAATCCATATTTCGCTAGGCAGTCTATATTCAAAATCTCTGTTGATTATATCGGTCCATGTCTTGATTGGTGCTTCTGGCTTTTGATACCGTCCATTTCGATGGGTGGCGAAGAATACCCATGGCCTAACCAACGATACTCTGAGACAATATTGTTAATGCAGGTAATGTGAACGAAAGTGAATGTAATCATATGATTTATCTGTGTAACTAAAATATGCCTTAGACAAGAATGGTCAAAGATAACATCTTGATATCTTGATATCTTCCGCTTTCATTGGCCATTTTGCGCAACTATATCACGAGTTATTACGCACTTCAGCTAAATAGAATGCGAAAGTTCGTTTTGATGTTGATTTCGTAACGATTCCATAGAGGCTTCGCCAGACGAAAGAGACATTCTTCTAGCTGCAGCTAACTGGTCTACAGTTTAGTCTTTCGCATGGCAGTTTGGTATTATATAGTGAATCCAAGATATTTAAAGTATGACATTTTATTAGTCCATAACGAATTGATAAAAATATATATTTTTTCAACATTTGATATATAAGGCGAGAAGACTCATTTTATTTACATCGATCCTCACTGAGTTCGAAGTCCGATTTTCTGCGACATTTGTCGATATATTTTTTAGCATCTGTTGCATTTCTTCACAATTATAAACAGAAAGAATTACATCATCAGCATATAAGGTCTATGATACTATATCTTCGACTGATTTCTGGAATACCAGAAAGAATGTTATATCCATAATCCAATCTACATAGCTGAATATTGTAGGGGTTAATGTAACATAGTTAATGTAACATAGTTGAAAATTCTTCTTTTAACAGCTGTCACCATTGCTGGTTAAGCTGGCTCCGGAAGCTACAAAGGTAAAACGTCTCCAAGCTGCTCGGTCTGATGCCATCGTCGACAGTTATAGAAGCTCTTCCTTTTTCCATCTTTCTAAATACATATATCGTTGGTCTCCTTGTCCTCCTATACGTTCAAAATCCTTCCTGAATATATCATTCTAGATCTTGATTGTCCCTCCTCACTTTTGGCGCTAACCATCACAGGGTTCGTCAAGTAACGAAGTATGCTTCAACTGTTGTGGTGGACGACGGAGAATATGCCGTAACCAACGAAGGCGACGCTTTATGATAACATTATTAATACAGGTGGTATTTGAGCGAAAATGGATACATGTACGATTTTATCTGTTGGACGGATCCATACAATATATTTTAGAAATGAATGGTCAACGGTTCTTAATATCTTCCACTCTTATTGACCATGTTTCGCAGTCATATGGACGCGGATTTTCTTCTTCATGGTGATTTCGCGACGGTTCCATGGTGGTTTCATCAACCGGAAAAATAACTGTCGATATCCGGGTTATAGTTTCATCCTTTGCATGACTATTTGGGATTGGAGTGTATCCAAAGTATTTAAAGTCAAGTGCTTCCTCAGCCGATAATGAGTTGATAAAAATAGGTATTTTATCAGCTTCTATATAAAACGACGAAAAGACTATCGTTTTATTTATAATGATCCTGAGTCCATTTTCCCCTACAGTTGATGACGCGTTGTTTAATATTGTATGCATTTCATCATAACGGTCAGCAAGAAGGACTACATCATCAGCGTATTCGAGGTCTATGATGCTATTTTCTGGACTAATTTGCACACCTCTTGAGTGCCGACAAGCGGTGTTCATAACCCAGTCTATCGCATAGTTGAAAATTGTAAGGGAAAGGACGCAGCCCTGACGGAAACCAGTTCTTATTTCGAAGGAATCTGTTAGTTCCCCATATACACATACTTGTGCCAAGGTATGCTGGTAAAATGCTCTTATGGGCCGAATGATCTTCTCTGACGTTACATTCCATGACTTTCCAAAGTGCTGCTCTATCAAGCAAGTCGAAGAAATCGATAAAGCAAGTGACGGTGGGTTGCTGGTATTTGAAACGATCACTGGACTGGGGATATCACTCGCGTCAAGAGACGCGGATGTCATGTCAAAGAGATCTGATCCTTTCACCATAGAGTCACTTGGGGGTAAAGATGCAGCTGGGTCCTCAGCAACTACTCACATTTGAAAGTTGTCATGATAAGTTCACCGCTGTAAAAGACAGAGAAAAGAGATAATTAAATTTTAAAAAAGAGAAATTTAAAGATAAAAAAAGCAAAAAAAATTTTAAAAATTTTAAAAAGAAAAGAAAAAAACTTATCCGATTCGTAGATAACAAATAATAAATGGTAAATTATAAGATAATAATATAGTCAAATGATAAAAATAGCTTGTATTAATTTATTGATTATAATGAGCAGAGCACCTTTTCGGCACTCATGAAGTCCTCAATATAGTTGAACATTGAAAGGATTTAGCCTTTACTTAAATCATTTTTCAAATCATATGGATTTCAAAAGCATCAATCAGTTCCCCATATGCACATACCTCTTTTATGCTTGTGCATTGGAATTTTATTATTATACGCCCGGACCATATATTACTTTCGATGTATATTATTATAATAAAATGCCTTTATGAGCCGAATGATTTCTGGAATACCGTCATATTCCGTCACCGGAGCCGTTAGTAGAATATAAAGTGGCGAAATCCATAAAATAACGGTTTGTTGCTGATATTTGAAGCAATGTTTCAACGTTCTTCTAAGGTTGAATGTTTATGTGGTTAGAACATACGTGACCCACTCTAAATCTAGTTTGATTTGGGCGCATCCTGCTATCTCGTAAGTCTATTGCCATAAGTCTATTCATATGGAGGGAAGAGAAAATTTCCCTGGAGATGTCTAATAGGCTGATTCCTCGATACTTAATACGTACTATTATTAATACGTAATATCAATACGTACTATCATTCTTTTTGGGAATTGGGAGCACAATTGTTTTTCTTCATTCGTCTGTTTAAGTTTCCTTATAACATACCAGAGATTAGGTGGAGGACGTTGGGCAATATTTGAAAACTTCATCTTTGAATACCATCTCAGGAAGTTTGATTACCTTAAGTCTGTGAATGATGGAGATTATTTCTTATTCTGTTTATAGATCGCAGTCACAAACATATTGCGTGGCGAGCTATGTGCGAGATGGTAGATGGTGTATCGTGTGGTCAAGTTTAGTCTCGAAAATTTCTTCCACCATGCAAGGCGATTTTTAGTCATCTTAACTCGCTCAAGATCGTTATCATTATCTTCGATCATTTTGCTGATCAGAATCATGGGTAATTTGTAACGATAGTAAAATAAGATAAATTTCTTATTATTCATTTCGCTCTAATTGTTGCGCCCTATTGCTATTGTTGCATGTCTTCAGTAACTAAGATGACATGCATATTAGGCAGCCTTTTCGGACATCTTTCGATATTCCACTAGCACATTTTCAAGTGGCATATTCAGCTTGGATATGCCCCTTTCTGAGAATATTTTAGGTGGAACCAATATTATCGGCCATTCGAGAGTCGTCTCTTACATCGTTTCAATTTTAAATGCATTTATCCAAATCTTTTAGCTTGAGATGGTTGAAAGATTTTCAGGGGACGCTGTTTCCTATATGTTGTCGGCTTCATGCGAATTATGTGTTGAATCCATGGTGTGATCTATGAAGATTGCTAATTTTAACGCGGCGATAGGAGCGGGCATCAAGTGCGGAACGATGATTAACCAAAATATGAACAATCTGTTTGGAATTTTGGTTATCCAGGCAGTTCTACTTGTCTTCGATACATGTACTGGTCGCATAAAGTCCATGTCCTCAACAAAGCTAAAAAACGCTCACTGATTCACCGGATCTCGATATGATGTTTGCCAACCACAGATCCCATCATGGCGCAGTGTTACCTATGCGCCTATTACATTCTCTTCCGACTGATCATATCGGGATAGATGTCGGATGTCGGTTATATGGTTGTTTATCTGCGCAATCAAAGCAAAACGAATTAAGCCTTGTCATATATCACAGTGGCATTCATCAATTATCCAGGACGCCACAATAATATAGCCAACACATTTATTCCGTGCCACGTTTAATAATTGCTGTAGATTCGAAGTGAAGAAGAGGAATCAAGCGTCAAGCAAGTGATGTTTGCATGACTGTAACAAAAAAAAGCTCTCAGATTATAGTGATGTAATCTTTAGCCTTTTTTCGTTTAAGTATCATAATCTATCGTTAAATCGAGACAATATAGAACATCATTAATCACATAAAACATTAAAAGTACAAGTTGCAAACGAAGTGTAATAGCTATAATAGTTGATATTTGTCATTAATCTTCCCATGATTGAAATTATTGGTCCTATATAACCGTCTCAGTTAGAGGTCACCTCTGTGACTTGTGCTTCATAAGATTGATGATCTTTCACTTCGACATGCTGATTCGTGTTTTATTCATTTTTGAGCACACTCTTGGAGGGATCTTTGATAGCCAAACTTGAATCGTTCCTCGTCTTTGTCAACGTTTTCATTTATTTCTAATGGAGCTATTAAGTTGATTGGTTGACTGGTTGTCCGTTTGTTAGCCAATTTTAATGAAACTGAGCGTATCTTGTCATCGGAATTTCGATGTAGAACTGTAATTCTAACCAATTTCCACTGCGATCTTGGAGTAGAATCTGCCAGAATAATTTCATCTATCGGAGGTGATCATTTTGTGGTTACTCTTGATTGGTTGTGGTAAACTCGTCTATCGCGCAAAGTTTTTATATATTTTTTGCGCCATAAATCCCAAAAATGTGCGATTATTCTAGTATCCTTCGTCCAATTTTCAATAATTTGATCTCTCATGTCTTTATTTTCTATCTCGTATTCTCGTATTTCTTGTCTAGACCGTGTTGACTACGATCCATGGTTTTGTTGCATGAGTAAGTCACGTGGACGAACAAAATCAAGATTTTATCTCGTTATGTAGCAAAGTGGTCGCTCGTTTACCACAGTTGCGATCTCATACAAAAGGGTTCTGAGTCGATCTCGGTCTGTGATTGTATTTCCTACTATTACTCTTAAAGTCCTTTTCATAATTCCATTTAAGCGTTCCACCAGCCCATGTGACGTACTTGGGAATGAATTTCCATTCCATTTTGTTTTCCGCTATATCAGCTTGTATATTGTATCTTTAGATAGAGTAAAGTTTTTTGCATTGTCTGATAGTAATGATTTCGGTTTCCCTCTGAGCGCGATGAGATGGCGAAGGTAAGAAACTTTCTGCTTTAAAGTCGTCAACGAGTTCTAAGTGAATCGCACTTGTGGCAAGGCAAGTAAATAAGGCGATCCAATTTTTCACTTTTTAACCATCTTGTTTGATCCAAATCGAGCCCGCCAAGTCTATTCCGATATGTGAAAAAGAGGTGGAACTCCCATTTATTCGTATTTGTGGAAATTTGTTCATCGTTGGTAACTCGAATTGCTTGGCTCTCCATCTTTTACAATATATGCACTCATTGTTGATAATTTTTCCTATTGTTTGAATGCGTTTAGATATCCAATAAGTTTCGGTTATGGAACATACTGTTTATCCGTCGATGCATTTTAGAATTGTTGGTGTTTGTCCACAATAATTAATTTGGTTATTCGGTGACTTCTAGGAGATCAGTGGTTGTTCGAATTTTCCTTTTAAGACCCACAAATCGTTTTCAATTATTAGGCCAAATTTATGGATGTCTTCTTCCTTTACATCCTGTCCTTGAGCTTGTTGTATTAAGATCTTCTCGGCTTGTTCTAGTTATTGTACCAGTTGAATTCTTCCGATTGCAATAATCTCGTGTTCTCTTATTGATAAGGTTGACAAAACTTAATACGTACGCCATTACCCGTCGAAGCCTTCTAAGATTACTGATTATCTTTCATAATCTTCTTCTAACAGCTCTTACTGGTTAGGCTGGCTCCAACGGCTACAAGGGAAAGAAGCTTCCAAGCGGCGCGGTCTGATGATATCGTCGATAGTAATGGAAACCATTCCTTTTTCCATCGTCTAAGTCCATATATTGCTGGTTTACTTATACGTTCAAAATCTTTTCTCACCGTATCAATCCAGGTCTTAATTGGCCCATCTCGCTTTTGATGCCATCCGTCACACAGTTCAGCAAATAACGAAATATGCGTCAACTCTTGTGGTGGACGACGGAGAATGTGTCCTAACCAGCGAAGGCGGCGCTTTGTGATAACATTATTTATGCAAGTGGTATTTGAACGAAGATGGATGCGATCGTGTGATATCTTATCCGCTCGACAGATCCATAAAATGTATTTTAGACAAGAGTGGTCAAAGACAAATAGCTTCTTAATAATCCTCCACTCTCATTCGCCATGTTTTAGAGCCATATAAGAAGATCGAACGAATCACGGCTATACAGATGCGGACTTTCGTTTTTATGGTGATTTCACGACGGCTCCATAAAGATTTCGTCAACTGGAAGAACGCATTTCTAGCTGCCGTGATCCGAGTTGTAATATCTTTTACCTGTCCATTTGCTGTTAGAGTGGATCCAAGGTATTTAAAATCGAGCTCTTCCTCAATCGATAATAAATTTATAAAAAGAGGCATTTTATCAGCTTCTTGCACATATGACGAAAATGCTTTCGTTTTATTTACATTGATCCTGAGTCCGATCGTCCGATTCTTGCTGCAGTTTCTGACACGTTCTTTCATAATTTAATATAGATTGTAATTTCGGTACCATTTTTGACATCGTAACCAAAACATGTGTATCTTTCAAATTCTATACCGTCCTCTATTTTTTGAATCTGTTCATTTCTTTCTAATCGTAAATTTGTAGGCCAGATAGTATTTATTTTCGTTAACCAGTCTGGTCCATGCCACCATAAGATATTTCCTTTCAAGTCTTGTAATTTCAATCCTCTCGTCCTATGTCTGCCGGGTTGTCTGTTGTCGAAATATATCGGCTTTTAATTTTCTATTTCCAATATTTTATTACAAAAAATCGTAACCTTTGTAACCTTTCTTGGTTTGTATTTACTCAATAAAGTATGGTTCGACTGTCTGTTCACATGGATTTATTCAACTCCAGGTGCTTGATAAAGTAATTTACCATTCTTAAATTATTACTATCAACAGTTCTGCTTTAGCTATCTTTAGTTTATTTATTGGAGTTAAACGACTTTTTGCAAAGATCAACTCAGATTTCCATTTCTATTCACCTTAATTATATCGCAAATATATATTTGCTGCGTATGCATCTGCTGACGCGTCGCAGAAGCAGTGTATTTCCACTAAGTTCCAAATCGTATCTGGCGGAGAAAGGTGATAGATAAATTTTCCCAGTGTTTAAATATATTTTGAATGGGTTGTTGTAATTCGGGTTCCAGTTGATCATCCCATTTGACATTCTGCCTCCATAAGTTCTACAGATGGATCTTCAAGGGTAATAATATAGGCCCAATGTATCAAAATCGAAGCAACATATTGTAACAGTTGTCGTTTAGTGGCTGGTACATGACTTGAGTTCGGAATATGTATTATCTATATATCTGTAAATATATTTTCCATATGATCCCAGGTAATACCTAGTAACTTCACATTTTCGGTTGTGCTGTGCTTCTATCGTTAATTTTTCGTTGAATTGTTGATTATTACTTAACATATGCTGTTCACTTGCTGTTCATTTTTTTGTTCATTTTTGTTCGTATGTTCATTTTTAGATTTCCGAATAAGTCCTTTAGCATGTCGTTGAAGTCTTTTCAAGTATCTTTTGCAGACACCATTAATTGTTAATGTAAATATTTTTCAAAATCTCTGTGCAGCTGGTAAAGCAAATGTGCGAGATGGCGGTTGAAAGGTGCGAGATGGTTGGACGATCGAGTGCAGCTAATAAAAAAGGACTTGAAATCAGTCCAAACGGAACCCTTGTAAAGCGATATATCTGTACATTATCCTTTCCTATTGGTATATCCTTTAACCATAGGAATCGTCTTGCGGTCTATCGTGTTGAGTTTAATTTGGTGTAAAGTTTTCTCAATATCTGATCTGATGTTACTATGATTTTTTTTCTCCTCGCGCCCTAAATAATACGCCTATTAAACCATTGAGCAATACCGGTCCCCGTAATAAATTGTCGTTTAAGGATGCACCATTTCCATCCTTTGCGCTCGCGTCAAATACGATACGTGATTTTATTTTTCCATGCGCGAATACTGGGTGATATGGTAGATAAAAAAACTAAAAAACTAAATCGAAATTTGCTGAAGGTGGTTCTACCTTCTCTATAATATTGTTTTGGAACTGTGAGGTAGTGATTTGATCATATTCCTCTAGTTTATTTCCGCCTGGATGGTTGCAGAGATTCTTAATCGTCAATTTCAAACGCCTAAGTGATTTGCCGTAGTTGTTTGGTAATTTTCGCTGCGTTGTTTTCCATGGTAAGTTGACTCGGTATCGCCCTTTCTCGGTTATTTCCGCACTGTCAGCAAATTGTTTTAAGTCATTCATTGTTGCGTTGCTTCGATCCCCATTCGTTCTAGTGACTAGAACTGGTCTAAGTCTAAGTTGTCATTCGTTACGGGATTAATAGTTGCTGTGTATGATGGCAGATGGCCATTTATTGACTCAAAGCGGCTAGAAATTTGCCTACCTTACTATGGTACAAGTTAAAATTAGAGGTTAGCCGTTTTGGTCGTCCAATAACAAATCTTTTGTAGAAATCGATACCAACAATTTTTTGTGGTTTTTTAGACATGATTGGTGCCGAAAGTTTCTTGCATAAATTCGGTTGTTCTTATAGTATAATACTTATAATAATGTTTGCTCGTTGAATCTGTTGTATTAATTTTTTTTTGGTATATGCCTTCACTCTATTTGGGTCGTTCGTTTCTGTTTTTATTTCGAAATTGGCTTGATTAATAAAATGTTAGTAAATTAATTAAAAAGGACTTCCAAACGTATTTATTTTCATAATTTCCTCTTTCGTAACAGGTCAGACTGAATTTTGCAAAAGATTTGCAAGAGATTTTGTAAGAATAAATGCTCCAGTGTCAAATAATGATGTAGTACACTGAGAACATGGATCATCTGGATTTCAAATTTTGACTCCACAACACATCAATAATGATATTTTATTCTCTATCTATGTTTCTCGTTTTGGTTGTGCAGTTCGTGATTATAAATAAGTTTTTGTTGAAGGACATTCCAATCTTTACACAATACTAATCAGTGCTAACCTTTGCAGTAAAAGCACTTTGCTTTGTAACTGCAATCCTTTGCTTGTACCTATCGTTCAAGCACTTGAATGAAACAAAATCCGTTCTTCTTTGTTATTTGTCTCCTGTCATGATAAATTTTTACAGTTTAGGAGGCATTACTCCAGTGCTTCTCTTTACAACATGCACATTTTCTATTTGTGCCACCCACTTTTGGTTTTGTTCTGAAATAGGCTGATATGTGGCGTTTGTTTGTGCTGTCTTTTGGATTCGGTTGATCGTTCTTTGGTTTTATTTCGACATTTTCTAATTCAGATTCCTTTGTTTCTTCTTGATTTCTATTTAATTGATCGTGTTTGTCATTATCTCCCTTTTCAGTAAAATTTCTCTTACAAATCTCTCAAATTTGAGTCATTATCGTCTAGTTTGCTGATCTGGCTGTAGATTTTCTAGGGTAGTTCATTTTCGACTATTGGCGGTAATGTTTCTGATTCCACGTCATAACTGGTACTTCATAATTGAGACAATATCGTTAGGATTTGTCTCAGTATTTCGTAATCGTCTTTCGTATTTTACTAATGCTCAACACTTTTTTTTATTAATGCATGATGCCAGCTTTCTCGTCGATCGTAATGATCGTAATAATATCTACTGTATAATCGAAATAATCAATCGACTCGTCCGCTCACTCGCGTCATTAATTTCTAATTTATAAGAACACTTTAGAAATTTAATCATTTAATCATTGATTAATTATTTATTCAAAAAATCAAAAATTTTTCTTTTTAAAGGTTTTCGGACTTTAATGGAAATTATGTCAAAGCTTGGTTCAAAAAGAACAGAACAATCACCACTGAATCATAATGAACGGCTTGAGTTCCTTGGCGATTCAGTGATTGAATTCCTTACTACTATCCACCTTTTCTATATGTTTCCGGATTTGGATGAGGGTGCATTGGCGACTTATCGTTCTACAATGGTTCAAAATAAAAATCTAGCTTCTTTGGCGAAAGTAAGTAATATTTTTTTCGCAATATTTATAAAATAAATATAATATAATACAATATAAAAAATATCGCAATATTTTTTCAGTGGGAAATTCTTTTTATGGTTTTTTTTAACTTATAATTTGTCAAGTTCGCTTAAATTTCAGAAAATTGGTATTGATGATTTTATGATGTATGCTCATGGACCAGATCTTTGCCATGAATCTGATTTGAGACATGCCATGGCAAATACATTTGAAGCTGTGATGGCTGCTGTATATCTAGATTCTGGTATCGACGATTGTGATAGGTTCTTATTTCGGCCTTTTTGGAAATAAAAATTGCTGTGGATAAGTTTTTGCACCATTGAGCTGTATGATGATGATGTTTTATTCAATAATATCCGGATTTAACCACATCAATGAAAATTCGTCGGTTTCAGTTTGAATTTCTACAAGTAATATTTCATCCCTGCAGGATATTTGGCGAGGCGATGTTCCAGGATGATGAACTTCGTGACGCTTGGTTTTTTCTGGAAGAACATCCACTTAAAGTGAATTTATATTTTTTCGTTTCGTTTTATTTTTTACATCTCCATTTCATTTTTAAATTGAAAATTGCCCTATTTTCTAGAACAATGCAATATTTTTTAGCGTGATTATCCCCAAGGTGATCGTCATTTGATACAGGATGTGTCAGCTTTGCAGCACTTAACTGAATTTGAGCGAAGTATCGGTGTAACTTTTAAACATATCCGAATTCTGGCGAAAGCTTTCACAAGGAAATGTGTCGGATTTAATAACCTAACATTGTATGGAAATATTCTTATTTATTTTTTTATGTTTGCTTTTCGTGTTTATAAGTTTGATTTTGAGCTTCTAATTTTTGTCTTAATCTTTTTCAGTGGACACAACCAACGATTGGAATTCTTGGGTGATACTGTACTGCAGCTTATCACTACAGATTATTTGTATAAACATTTTCCATACCATCATGAAGGACATCTTTCAATTCTTCGTACTTGCGTAGTTAGTAATAAGGTTGCCAGTTTTTTGAGAAAATTCTTTAATAATTTTAAACATCTCATCGAATTATATTCTATCTCATGATTGCTTTTGTGATTTGATGTTTTTGATTTCGCTTTCAAATTTATTTTTATCATTTTATTTAAGACACAGTCTATTATCTGCGATGATATAGGTATGGCGAATTATTTAGTAACACCAAAAGTAATGCAGAACAATCGTAAACAGACGTTGAAACTTAAAGATAAAGCAGATCTGGTTGAAGGTATTTGTTTTATAGTACTTATTCAATTTCAATTTCCCTTAGAGGGACATAAAAATCACAAAAATAGGAGCTCAGTTTCTTATGAAACTTTTTTTGTACCGAATTGAATAAATGAGTTTCATCAAGGATTCAGGATTTTAAATTGCTGGTTTCAAAATTTAATAAACAGTAAGTGTTTTCAATTTGAAACCACCGATATATTGAATCCACCGATGTAGCACACTTTATCATGCGGTAGTGTCGCCTAACGGAGAAAAACAAAGGAGAATAGAATGAGTGAATTTCCAAAAATCCGGATGATGCTGGCGATTCACCAATATCTCTATCATCAAGAAACCCTTTTGTCTAGTGCGACAAGCCGGAGGAGCGAGTCTAACCAGTAATGGTGATGCTTAAAAAAGAAAATGTTTTGATTTAATGGTCTTATTTTTTAAAAATTTTTTTCAGCGCTAATTGGTGCTTTGTATGTGGATCGAGGTTTGGGTTACTGCAAGATTTTTTGTCGCGTTTGCTTTTTTCCTCGTTTCAAGGTTAATTTTTTTTTTAATATTTTAATATTTAATTTAATATTTTATCTGCATTACTTCATCCTTCATTTGCAAATTCAAATGACTTAAATTCAGCTTTTCATTCTTTCTCAACGGTGGAATGATCCGAAATCACAGCTTCAACAGCGATGTTTAGCATTACGCCAGATTGATGGTGGGACTCCTGATATTCCAGAATATAAAACAATAGGAGTGGCTGGGCCAACAAACACTCGAGTTTATCAAGTAGCAGTTTATTTTCGGTTTGTGTTTAGTTTTTTGAAGAATTCGAGAAAGGAAAACATTTCTAATTAAGTTTTGTTATTATAAATTCATTTAATTCATCAGTATAACTGGAATTATTTTCATTCTTTTAAAGTTCGAATTCTGTTCCAAATTTTTTTTTGCCTCAAACTATTGGACTATTACTAAATTAATTCTAAAATTATCTTAAGTCTTAAATTTCTTATTTTTCCCGATTTTTTTTTCGAATCACCAATATTTAACATATTTACTAATATTTACTAATACTTAAAATACAAACGATATTATTTATTTAATCTAATGTCTGATGTCAGAAATTTATCAGTTCACTGAAATTAGTGTTGCAGAGGTAGAAGATTGGCAAGCGGGTGTGGCCACACATTGCAGACGGCTCAAATGAAAGCAGCTGAACACGCTTTAAAAGCTCAAGCGAGACTTTTTCAAGGAACAAGAATACAGTCGAAGAGATCAGATGAATATATATCAGGAAGTTCTGACCCTCAAATGTATATTTTTCTCCAAATTGCGGAAATTGGCTGCAGTAGATCGAGAATATATATTTAGATCATTTTTATAAAGCTCTAATGAGGCCCATTAGTTCTTTTTTATTTCCTAATTCTTATTTTATTTCCTAATTCTTATTTTATTTCCTAAAATTAAATAAATCGAAAATTTTATAAAAAAAATAATTTATTTTATATCTAATCGGCTAAAATTTTCAGGAAAAAGACATCTTTGACATCGAAAACAGATCCTGCATACAGTCAGAATTCCGAGAGGAAGTACATTAAGTCCCTGTTCGATTTGAAATTTGATGCGGATGGAAATCTTGTATAATTTCTCACTGAATGATATATAATACTGAATAGATTTGATTTATTGATTTATTTCATGTTTTTGTTATTCTTTGACATTTTTTTCATTTTGCTCCTTTTTTCAACTTTTTTAATTTTTATATTTTATTTAGTTTTTATTAAGTAAAGGGTGCTTTTTCCGTGAAGTGGTATTTCTTAATTGGGCGATTTTTTTTTTCCATGACTTACCTAACATTGATTAAGATATTGCTTTTTTCTTCGCTATGCATGATCTTTTATTTTTATGCGAAATTCTTCTTATAGACTGGAAAGTGCTTTTTTAATCCTCAATATTGATATTTACGACAATAATCGATGTTATTCTCTATTGTAAATTGTTTTATTTGTTATTAAATTGATTAATGATTTTGGGTAAACGAAATTGAATCTTGGATCGTTTTTTTCCATGTTATTATTTAAGTCATTTTTTAAGGTATCAGTATTTTTTTGGTATGGGTCCATTTTCAAGATTATGATTGGTGAAAAAATATTAAAAAAATAGTTAATTTTTCTCAAAGAAGCATTTTATTGATGGTTTTGTATTTTATTTTGCTTTTAGTTTCATGAAAATTTGCTAATTCTTATTAAAAAAATTCCGTTTTCTTGCAATAGAATATCGCTCAAACGATTAGGTTATTATTTCTGAACTACATAACACTTATCAACGTTATAAACATTGTTATCTGCAAATGATCGCTTTGGTAAGGAGTAAAATTTACAGGTGAATTATCTAATCTTTTTCTATATAATTTTTGTTGAAAATGGCTTGAAATGATGAGGTTTGAATGCTTTGGCAGCAGTGGATTTAGTGAAACTTAAAAGAGGCTTATTAATTTTTTCTTCTAATGAAGCAAGTTGAGGGTGTCCGTTGAGAAGTTTCAATTTTGCTTTTTTTATGCTAGTTTCTTGTTTGATTTTGGCTGAAAAGGAAAAGCCGGTTATAAATCTCCAGAAATAATCTTGGCTTTTTATAATTTTTTCATTTACTGATTTTGTAAGCGAAAGAGTCTTTTTAAGTCTTGGAGTTTCAATAGGTATATCCGCTTATTTTGATCTTTGTGAAATTGTTGTAATTGGAACATTTAGAGGAAGTTTTATCAAGAAATCGCATTCACGGTTCGTTGTATCAATCTTATGTTCCACGAGTTGCCCTGATTCAACATGTGCATTGGAAAAATCATCGTTTGAATCCAATAGCACTGGTGACAAAGGATTGCCACTTTTGAATCTGGTTGTTGTCTGCTATATAGTCCCTTACTTGGCAGTAGACTATTTTATCTTTTACCTTTTACTATACCTTTTCATCTTTTCTGATATAATTATGATTTGCTTATTTTTATGTTTTTAATATTATTTTTCTTATTTTTCCAGATGGATAGAAAGAAAAATGGTGGAGCTGCTGAACTCAGCGATAATTTTTTGTCGCGAATACGCGAAGAATTAAAGAAACCACAGCGATCTAACGAGATTTTTTCACTTTTTGATATACTTGAAAGGTCTGCATTTTTTGGTAATAAGCAAACATATTAAAGTTTTTTCTTTCATTTACTGGTTACTGTCAAAATACTTAGTTTAATTTGTAGGATTGAATGGAAGCAGTATGTACCAGTAAGACTGATCAAGCATGCCATTAAATTCATAAGCATGTCTTCGTTTGATGCAGCTACTTTGTCTGACGAGCAAAAGGCTTTATTAATACGTACAGCAGGCTTATATTGCCTGGATGTTCCATCACATGAGAGACTTAATCTGACAAAAAAAATTACTCAGCTTTTGACTAAGAAAGGTTTTTTTATACGACCTTTACAACATTTCTTTTTTGTGATCAAAAACAAAAATTTGTGGTTTTTTTGAATGTGAAATGCTTTCATCTTATAGAAATTTCATCCTCATTGAGTATTACATAGGAATATTATTTTTATAATCAGCTGCCTAAATTTTGTTTGTTAAATTGCATCGTAGTTGGATATTTTTCTCATAGTTCAAATTATTTATTATATTTATATTGGACCTTCTTGCTTAAGAAGCACAGTTGGGAATTGCTGCCTTAAATGCCATCCTGGATGTAAAAATCGATAACGGTATAAGAATAAACATAGTTGATGCGTTGAAAAAGTTTGAGTCATGTGGAATCAAACCTAACCCAGATACTTTTGGCATCATTTCTCGAATATATGGTGAAAAAGGTGACATTGCCCCTATTTTGTAAGTTTTTATTCATTATTTTATTTAGTTTTTATTTTTTTTCCTGCATTTTTGAATGAATTCTGGCGCTTTGCAACGGAATATTCATAATCTGTTGTATATTTCTTTTTATCTCTTATTTGTGGATAACAGCCAGATGTTGAACGTTCAAAAATGTTCCATTTTTGTGACAAAACATGCCACTCATTAAAAGTTAATGAGTATAGGTTCTCTATATTTCCAAAATCCAGGTTTGATTTCATAATTTTACATCTTATATTGCATCTTTATGATATTTCAAACTGTTTTTGAACCTTGTTCAACTAAGCACTTTTTGAGAGTGATTTATCTTTAGAGAAATTTTAAAGCATTTAAATAGTATCGGTTCAACACCAACTCAGCAAATTTTCGATTCCTTAATTTTCGGCCTGTCGCTTATTGATCAAAATAAACATGCGATATCTTTAATCAAGGTTTTCAATCTAATTTTCCATCTTTTGGAGTTATGTAAACCTTCATAAAATCTTTTTTCAAAATTAATTACTTTCAATTTGCCCTTCATATGAACCATTGAATTTCTCTCATTTTTATATCTTATATATACATAAATTTACATAAATTTATTTACATAAAAATTTTCTAAACGAAGGGTAAATTCCGTGTATTTTCGTTACAGTCATCTGGGAAGTACAGCAATTTTAGTGAAGCCAGGCTTCGCTTGATGTTCGCATTTGCCAAGGCTAAACGTTTGAAAATCGACGAAATGGCGTTTGTGAGATTTATTTGATAGTTTTTTGAAAGCTATAGATTTAGCCTGAAATTCATTCTAGAACAGGGTAGTAATAAATAATTTTTTTATATTTTTTCAAGTTTTATATTAATGTTAATATTTTAGATTTTGGATGGGAAAAATTTTGATGATTTAACTCTACGATTCAATAATCTTAAGATACTTCTTGATATACTGATTTTTTATGTACGGCACAATAGCGAGGAAGGAGTCATGAAGGTCATAAAGTTTCTTTTTGGGATTTATTAATTATCCAATTTTTTTTCACTGGTTTGATCTAAAAATTCTCTGTAAAAATCTTATTTTTTGAAAAAAAATATGTTTGTGGTGAAAAAATTTGTTTACACAGAGTAGAAGTTGTCAGAAATATGCCTTTTTTCTTTCAAGAGCCTTCACCATTAGTGGTTAGACCCACTACGCTGGCTCCCTTGACGATAGAAATACGGATGGGACGTCGACAAAACCCTGAACTTTTGGATAGGTATGATTTACTTCTGCGGAGAGTAAAATCTCAGCATCGGCACTCCAAACTGAATAGCAACAGCAACCCACCGAACCATTCTAAGCCCCATATATCAACAGATGTAAAATCATAAAATCACTTTTAATGAATTATTGAATTACCTGTGTTCATATGTTTATTCTTTAGGCATTTTATTTTTTTTTTCAGATTTTGCCATATTTTGAAAAAGTGATGCTGCCTAATGGGTCAATGAAATCTGGTTTTGCTTTGATCTACATTTATCAAAACATCATTAACAATCTCAAATATGACTTGGATTTGAATTCAACTATAAACTTATCTAAATTTTTGAATCCCAGATTCTATAGGTATAAAAAGATCAAATTTCATATTTTTAATGCAATATAAAACAATTTGTATTGAAAATACATTTGCATGCTTAACAAAGTTTTGAAATTATTCGTATAATTAATTTGCAATTTCTCGAAATTTATTTCAGTTTTTTCAAAAATGAATTTAATCGGCATTATCAGATTATGCTAAGGCTGGGAAATGTTCCCTTCAAAGGCGCTTCAGTAAATAACTTAATCAGTTTGCTTAAGTATGTTTATGATTCTTTTAAAGTTAGAATTTATGATTAAAATAGTTTATCGTAAATGCGCTTTTGTCTTGAGAGCATGTCTAAGATAAACTGGTTGGAAATTTATCTTCATTGTTAATATCTTAGATTTAACTTAATCGTCTTATGCACATAAATTGTAATGATTTTGATAGTTGATATCACATCAGAATGGCAGCATTTACATTCATTTTAGCGGTTATGATTATAAATCAATTTACTTTTACTTTTGCAGCGAAGACACCTGTCGTTTAATAAGAAACCATATGGATTTTTCTTTAATACAGAAGGATTACGATAAATTTTTCAAACTTCACGAATTGTATTCCAAAAGCGATGATTTCAAAAATTTTGATGACAGGATATCTATTAAGATTTTTACAATTGCTTCTTTGCTGTTTCAGGTAATATAAAGTAAAATAATGCAAAATCCTTGTTTTGCTCTTCTTGGCTGAAATTTACATTATTTATATTAGATTTTTGTAAATTTTGCGTGGTGGTTTTGTTAGATTAATAGTTAAACTTGCAAATGAAATTAAATGATTAATGATTTCAAAATCAATATACCAGGATTAATGCATCATTAAGCTATTTAAAACAAACAAACGCACAATTGCACAACTATTTGCACAACTAATTTATTTTTTTTCTTGATTCTTACTAAAGTTTCAACTAAAAACAGAATCTGGTCGATAAGTTGTGAATTTTATTAAGAGATCAAAAGATATAACAATCGAAGCAAATGTGAACTTGTTTCTTCGAATAACTTATGATTTACTTGATATGGATTTTGTTTCCGAGCGAGTATGTCAAAGTTTTTTGAACTTTTATCTGATTCAGCCAGTAATGGGAGGTCAGTGGAATGTTTCATCTTTCATTCTCGTTTAATTCTTAGAGCTGTCATTTTTTTAAAGAATGACTATTTTTGCTTTGCTTTTTTTGGTTTCATGAATTTAATTAGATATATAATCTACTTTAATATCGGAAAGCATTTTATGAAATTTAGAAAATTCAAGTATAAAAATCATTCAACAGCTGCTTGAGAAGTTCGATAAGAGTCATCCAAAAGCGAACTTTTTTATTTCCCGAATACTTGGCAGTCTAATTTTTCGCAAAAAATTTCATGATCTGGTTGAGTTGCTGCCTGGGTTAGTTTTTTTTAGATCTGTCATAAAAACTCTTGTGAAAAAATTTTAACTTTAATTATTCGGAATAGAGCTATTAGAAGCAATTTTATATTCAGACCTTCAGTTAACATTAACTGAATATTTTTTTCTTTGATATTTAATCGAAAAAATATTAGATAATATCATTTATGATATTATTTAAAAAGTTCACATCATGCAGAAAGTTTGAAATCTCGATTTCTACCATCCACTCATATATAATACAGTTACTTCGAATTATATCATTTTGTAATTTCCTCTTTATTTCTTTTTTAGATTGTTATTTTTTGTCATATTTTCTTTTTCTTTCTTTATCATTAATTATTATTATTTGCTATTTTAATTGTTGTTAATACAAGCACATGACATTTGTCGCCCTGCTTGGCTTCCAATAAATAAATAAATTTGATTTAAAGTCTTTTCAAAATTAAATATTCACTATGTATAGTAGCATAGAAATTAGTATAGAAATTTTTCAGGTAATCGCTCTTCCTTGCTCTTTGCTATACTTTAAATCAAAATTAATTGAAACGTCTGTTTCATTCTAACTTTTTGCAGTTATTGTTATCCTTAATTCGATGCGATAAAAATTTTAGTGACCTGTTCCATATATTCTGGATTGTTTTAAATTAAACAAAGTTTTTAGACAGCAAATTAATGTAAAAAATAATTCAAGGAATAAAGAATCATTTGAATAGTATTTGAACGAATAGAGTGCATATAAAACAATATTAATTATTAATTATCAATATTAATTTATTTATTGAAAATTAGCCAAGTAGGGCGACAAATGCTAAGTGTTTATCTGCTTGTATTAATAATTAATAATAATTACTGATAAAAAAAAGAAAAAAAATATGATGACAAAAATTAACAATCTGAAGAGGAAATAAAGAGGAAATTACGAAATAATATAGTAGAATTCGAAATAATTGTATTATATATAATCGGATGATAAAAATCGAGATTTCACACTTCCTGTATGATCAGAATGAACTTTTTAAATATCATAACTGATATTATCTAATCTTCTTTTAAAAATAGTTCAGGATGTCGTATAAATTACATCGTTCACTCTAGTAATTAATAGTACAAATAAAGAATGAGTCGTGAGTCCTTAGTTTAGTTCTTGTTGGATTTAAATTTAACCTAAAATTATAATATTTTGAACAATCTAATTTAACATAACCATACAAAATCTTATAAGTATAAATTAAATTTTGTTTAATACGACGAACTGACAGAAAATCCAGGTATATTGCATAAGTTTTCTTTTATAATTAAAATTACAGTTATGAGAGAGGAGGCGTCGTATAAAATATTTTTGGAGTCCTTCAATTATTTTACTTGATT
Source organism: Dracunculus medinensis (assembly GCA_900625125.1). NCBI lineage: Eukaryota > Metazoa > Nematoda > Chromadorea > Rhabditida > Dracunculidae > Dracunculus > Dracunculus medinensis. The sequence goes on along the minus strand of UYYG01000211.1, from coordinate 3,749 downwards.
TGCGATATCTCGGAGAATAACAGGTAGTATTGTAGTCAAGAAAAGGCCGAACGAACGCTTTGTACATTTTGACCTTTAGCTTTGTTCTTAAACGAACGAAAAATAAAATTTAGTATCTTTGAGGATTTCTTTACCATGGTTCTGAAGGTCGAAATCAAGATTTCCATCCATAATTATTCCAAGATCGGAAATGTGCAAGACTCTACATTACATTACCATTAATAAAAAGATTAGGAATATTGAATCCTTTTGAATTGATATAAAGAACGCTATACTTTTCAAAAGAAAGGGTAATTTGCCTGCCATGTAGCCAGTTGGCGTCGTATAAAAGTTTTTGGCAGGCAAATTACCCTTTTATGCAGTGGAGATAGGTTATCCGCTTTATCATGAGAATAATAAATTTTACAATCATCAGCATAAAGATAAATGGTAAAATTTAGTATCACTTTGGTGATATCATTTAATAGAAAAAGCAATGGCCTATTGCAACTACCTTGGGGAACGCCAGATTTAACACTTGTCATGTCAGAAAGAATGTTGTTGACACATACAGCCTGGTGATTTTTTATGTAATCCTACGCCAAGTTATACAGGTTCCTTGTAATGTCATAACTATTAAGAGTGATAACAGCTTGGAAATTGGAAATAGTATCAAAAGCTTTAGCCAAATCTAAGTACACAATTGATACTGTTTTTTCATTGTCAATTCTTGCTGACCAATTGGAAAAATTTGCCTATATTTGTGAAGTGGATTTTTTTCTACAAAAGCCATGCTGATAAGGAGATATAAAATTATTGGCATCAAGATAAGCAATTTGTTGCAGATCAATTTTTCGAGTACCTTGCTACCAACGTATGTTAGGCTATAATAGGCCTATAATTAGAAGGGCCATTGGTGTTTCCTTTATTTTTAAATGGGAATTATATGAGACAGTTTCCAAATTCTGGGACTAATGCCAGACTCCATAATATCCTCATAAATTGGAAATAGGGAAAGATTCAGAGAAACAGCAGAGAAATTTTTTATAAATTATTTGTGGAATATTATCGCGATCAGCTGAAATTGAAATTTATCACCTCAAATCTATTTAAGGCATCATAGACATCCTGCAGCGTTATTTCAACTTCACAGAGAGAAATGCAACAAATTCGATTTACGTTAAAAAAAATATGAATATTATCGTCAACAAATACAATAGAAAAATATTGATTAAATGCACTTGAAATATCAATATCAGAAGTGATTAGATTGTCATTATGTTGCAGAATTATTTGTTTACGTGGATTTGCAAATTTTTTTTTAATGTAATTCCAGAAGGAATCTATTGACATTTAAAAGTTGCTCTTCTTTATTTGAAAAGTAATTACGAATGGCGGTACGGAAACTTTTTAAACATTCTTTATGTGCAGAGATGCCATTTGGCAATTTGGTTAATATTTACTATAAAGCTCCTTGACATTTTTTAAGAGACTTTAGAAAAATAGAAATCGACCTAACACTTTTTTTTCCTAAAGGGATATATTGCTCTACAAGATATGATGCTATTAAGAAAATTAACTTTTTCATCAATAGAAGTGGTTAAATAAAATAAGAAAGTTTATTTCTTATTTCCCAGTTTATTTCTGCGGAATAAAATTAAAGGTTAAGGATAGAATTAAAGATTTCATTATCACAGTAACGGTGATTTCTAGAATATCTCGAGGGAGGTACATAAGGGTTTAATTTCAATGAAGCAAGAGCGATCATTATTACAAAATTGTTCCAAGATTTTAATGTTATCAACAAGAGAAGTAAGAGTAGCTAATACAACATCTAATATAGTGTTATACCTGGTGGCAGTCTTAACATATTGCTCTAGACCTATATAGATATAAAAGTTTAGAAAGCCCTCTTCAAATTTGCTGCTATTTTTCAAGCAACTATTTTCCCAATCTGTGTTTGGTTTGGCATATTGAGATCACCAGCAATTAATAATTACAATAAATGGCACCAAATAATTTTAATCTGAATAACACGTAAAACTGTAAAGATCGCATCGCTAGTGAATTTGCTTCCATAGCGGGGTGGGCGGATTATGTAATTATAGTTAATTATAGATTTAAAAGGGAAATATTAAGATAAGTTATTAAAATAAGATTTAGTACTATTCTTCTTCTTCTAACAGCTCTCACCATTACTGGTTAGGCTGGCTCCAACGGCTACAAGGGAAAGAAGCTTCCAAGCGGCGCGGTCTGATGATATCGTCGACAGTAATGGAAACCATTCCTTTTTCCATCGTCTAAGTCCATATATTGCTGGTCTATTTAAACGTTCAAAATCTTTTCTCACCGTATCAATCCAGGTCTTAATTGGCCCATCTCGCTTTTGATACCATCCGTCACAAAGTTTAGCAAATAACGAAATATGCGTCAACTCCTGTGGTGAACGACGGAGAATGTATCCTAACCAGCGAAGGCGGCGCTTTGTAATAACATTATTTATGCAAGTGGTATTTGAACGATGATTGATGCGATCTTGTGATATCTTATCCGCTCGACGGATCCGTAATATGTACCTTAGCAAGAGTGGTCAAAGGCAGATAACTTCTTAATATCCTCCACTCTCATTGGCCATGTCTCAGAACCATATAGTAAGATCGAACGGATCACGGCAATATAGATGCGGGCTTTCGTTTTTATGGTGATTTCACGACGGCTCCATAAAGATTTCGTCAACTGGAAGAACGCATTTCTAGCTGCCGTGATCCGAGTTGTAATATCTTTTACCTGTCCATTTGCTGTTAGAGTGGATCCAAGGTATTTGAAATCGGGCACTTCCTCAACCGGTAATGAATTTACAAAAAGAGGCATTTTATCAACTTTTTGCACATAAGACGAAAATGCTTTCGTTTTATTTACATTGATCCTGAGTCCGATTCTTGCTGCAGTTTCTGATACGTTATTTAGTATTACTTGCATTTCATTATAACTGTCAGCAAAAAGGACTACATTATCAGCGTATTCAAGATCTCTGATACGGTGCTCTGGACTAATTCGGATATCTCTTGAGTACCGACAAGCAGTGTCCATTATCCAGTCTATTGTATAGTTGAATATTGTGGAGGAAAGGACGCAGCCCTGACGGACATGTGTTCTTATTTCGAAGGAATCTGTCAGCTCCCCATATGCACATAGACTTCCACCGATATGCGTTCATAAAATGCCTTAATGAATCTAATGATTTTCTCAGGAACACCCGCATTCCATCACCTTCCAAAGCGCCTTTTTATCAACTGAATCAAAAGTAGCCGCAAAGTCGATGAAATATTGGGTTGCAAATATCTGAAGCGATGCTCTAACACCCTTCTTAATGTGAATATCTGGTCAGCACAACTGCGCTCCGATCTGAATCCAGCTTCATTCTCCATAAGTCTGTTGTGTAAAAGAGAAGTAAAAATTTTAAATTTTCGCTAGCATCTAGTAGACAGATTCCTCGATAATTTGTGCAGTATGTCGTATCACTTTTCTTGAGAACTGAGAGCAGAATTGTTTTGTTCCAGTCATCTGGTATTTCTTTTTTTCCATACTAGAGAATAAATTTGGTAAAGGTGCGTTATAAAGGGCGATGGAAAACGTTTGAACACTTGAAGAGTTGAAGAGTTTAGCCCGAACACCGTCTCCCGGAGTCTTATTGGCCTTGAGCTTATGAATAACGGAGATTATTTCTTCTTTTGTTGGCGGTTCGCAATTGCAAACGTATGGTTCAATGA
>UYYG01000273.1:0-17215 GCA_900625125.1 Dracunculus medinensis | reverse complement strand
CAACACGTCGCGCATGTGCGAGGACACAATTGCTCGGCTAAACGCATATAATTTGGTATTTGACATTTTTCGCTTACTTTATAGCCCGCTGCACTGAAATAAGGCATTTTTTTAAAACAAAAAATAATTATTTTTCGATAATTTTTATTATGGATCATCATTTTTATATTATTTTATATTATAAGATTGATTTCATTTTAACGTTAGAAGAATTCTCATCTTCTTCTTCTTCTAACAGCTCTCACCATTAGTGGTTAGGCTGGCTCCAACGGCTATAAGGGTAAGACGTTTCCAAGCGGCACGGTCTGATGCCATCGTCGACAGTAATGGAAGCCATTCCTTTTTCCATCGTCTAAGTCCATATATTGCTGGTCCACCTATACGTTCAAAATCTTTTCGCACCGTATCAGTCCAGGTCTTGATTAGCCCACCTTGCTTTTGACGCCAACCGACATACGGTTTGGCAAATAACGAAATATGCGTCAACTCATGTGGTGGACGACGGAGAATGTGCCCTAACCAGCGAATGCAGCGCTCTGTGATAACATTATTTATGCAAGTGGTATTTGAAAGAAGGATGCGATCTTGTTAGATTTTATCCACTCGGCCCGTAAAATATACCTTAGACAAGAGTGATCAAAGGCAAATAACTTCTTAAAGTCCTCCACTCTCATTTGCCATGTCTCAAAACCATATAATAAGATCGAACGGATCACGGCAATATAGATGCGGACTTTTTATGGTGATTTCACGAGATTCCATAAAGATTTCGTCAACCGGAAGAACGCATTTCTAGCTGCCGTGTTTCGAGTTATAATATCATATTTTGCCTGTCCATTTGGTTTTAGAGTGGACCCAAGGTATTTGAAATCAGGCACTTCCTCAACCGGCAATGAATTTGCAAAAAAAAATTCTCAACAATGAATTTCTTAAAAATGCATGAAAGAAACCCATTTATTTCAATGGTCGTTTAATAAAAAAAAGCTTTGTTACGGATTACGTTGGTCTGGAATTGTCTGCTGTGGCTGTTCTAAATTAAATACTTCTGAACACGCTGGATCCAGGTCGAAACACAGGTTTGGATCGACAGTTGGGCGATACTGAACTTCTTGAGCAGGTGCTGCAACTCGAGGTACCTGAGGCGGTGCTGGTGGCGGAAGTGGTTTGTTGCATACAGCAATTGACACATCGCCAGCACCTACGCAAGAAATGAAAAATAATAGAGGGAGATAAACGAAATACGTCATGAGCCGCGACCTTTGTTGATTATCAAATAATCATTCTCTCTTCTTTAGAAAGATTTTTATACTCTTTTTTGTTTATTTTATAAATATTAAACGTATTAAACGTTAAATTTTCGTTAATCAAATAATAATAATCAATTATTTCAATTATTAAAAAAGTTATTATTTTTTCTGTGTTTCATTTATCAAAAATATTCTATGTTAATTCTATGAATAATTAATCCTATATTAAACAATAACTTTCAATGAATTTTACTAAAAATTATGAAAAAATTCTAATGTTGGACTTTTCTAATTGTAACTGTTGTAATAGCGTAGCCTTTCGTCATACCTGTCAGCTAAAACGTCTAAATTGTCAGCGTATTCACGCTATGCGTGAGTATGGTCTAATTACCAGAATTTCTACAGCCAATTTCGTTAATCAAATAATAATAATCAATTATTTCAATTATTAAAAAAGTTTTTATTTTTTATTTTTTCTGTGTTTCATTTTTCAAAAATATTCTATGTAAATAATTAATCCTATATTAAACAATAACTTTCAATGAATTTTACTAAAAATTATAAAAAAATTCTAATGTTGGACTTTTCTAATTGTAACTGTTGTAATAGCGTAGCGTTCCGTCATACCTGTCAGCTAAAACGTCTAAATTGTCAGCGTATTCACGCTATGCGTGAGTATGGTCTAATTACCAGCATTTCTACAGCCAACTGACTTTCTAACGAATCTTTTAAAAAAATAATAATCAACTCGTTCGCAGAAGCGTTTGTTTCATTTTTTTCTTGGTTGTTAAAAATGTATTGAAAATGATAAGAAAATTTTGATTTGTGACACCACAACAATACGCATTATTTTTTAGTAAATATTAGATATTTAAGAATAACGTATAGTGGAACGACAATAATATTAATAATAACAATAATAATAATAATAATAATAATAGTAATAATAATAATGATAATAATAATAACTATAATAATAATAGAATAACTGAAATCAATAAATTCTATGGGTTGATAATGCCAATGTATTCAATGCTGATGGATTTTTTTTTTATATTTATTTTTTTATATTTATTAGAAAAAAAGAGAAAGCAACTTTTTAAGGATTAGAAATATCTAGTAAAGGATGGATGGTTTTATGTCAATCAGCAATGGCCACAAGTTCGCCTGCATTGACTTCTCATTACAATTCCATAATCACCGATGTTGCAAAGATGGCGATATGACTGACAATCAACGTGTGCATCAGTGCAGCCACTGGATTGCGAAGCTGAAAATCAATTTCGGCAGGTTTAATCAGCACAACTTATCTTGAGCAGTGGAATTAATGGAGAAAAAATATTACTAATTCCAATAACAGCAATAATTTTATGATAGCACCGCTATATTTTTCCAACAGGTTTAATCGAGCATAATTTGTGTTCAGAAGCGTAATATATGGAGAAAAAATGTTACTAATTCCTATTGCAGTAAACTGCAAGCAGTTTCACTATCTACTTGTTTGCCTCTCCTTACCTTTCCTTTGAATCATAATGCAACGGCAAATAGGTGTAAGTAGGAAGTATAAGTGTAACAATAAAAATATTTAATATTTAATATAAATATAAATATTTAATAAAAATATTTTTGCAACTCACTTCTGAGGTTTTGAAGACAAGCCTTTGAAAAACAGGTTCTCTGGCAAATATTTCTGATCGAATCATGCTGACAAAATCCCCTCAAACTTTCGCATCCATCAATGCTGTCCGGACATTCACCGCCAGCACCAGGCTTATCACAAAGTCCGCATGTATGTGGGCAAAATTCGAACGCTATTCTGCTAAGATAAGGTGTTCTGCACATTTCTTGTGTAAAATTCTCGCATTGCCCCACTGAAATTTTCATTGAATGTAATTCAATATATAAAATCTTGTAAATTGAAATTAAATTTTAAATTATGATTTAATTTTGAAATCATTTGAAAATATTAAAAACATAAGACCATTTCTGCAGTTGAATTTTCTTGTTTTGCAACAAGTTGCGCATGTACGAGGACATAGTTGTTCGGCTAAGCGCATATAATTTGGCTGTTGACATTTTTCGCTTACTTTATAGTCCATTGCACTGAAATAACGCATTTCTATATAATAAAAAATTTTTATTATAGATAAATATTTTATATATTATCCTAGTTATCTGATATCATAAGATTGATTTCATTTTTGCGCTAAAAGAACTCTTATCAATGGATTTTTTAAAAATATGCGAAGGAAATCCATTTGTTTATATGACCGTTTAATAAAAAAAGTTAATTACGGATTAAGTTGCGCTTGAATTGTTTGTTCTGGGCTTGCTAAATTAAATATTCCTGAACACGCTGGATCCAGGTCGAAACACAGATTTGGATCGACGGTTGGACGGTGCATAACTTGTTGAGGTGCCCCAACTCCAGGCATCCCTACTCCAACTCCTGGTACTGGACCTGCTGCTGCTTGTGGCGGAAGTGGTCTATTGCATACTTTAATTGATACATCGCCAGCACCTACACAAGAAATGAAAAATAATAGAGGGAGATAAATGAAATTCATCATGAAATTCACCGACCTCTCTTGATAATCAAATAATCATTTTCGCTTCTTTAGTAATATTTTTATATTTTCCTCTTTTATTTATTCTGCAAACGTTAAATTAAATTTTCATTAATCAAATAATAATTATTGCTTCAATTTTTTGTAGAATTTATCGATTTTTAATATTTGAAAAATATTTTGATTTTTTTCTCATTTTACTTTTTAAGAATCCAACCATTTTTTATTTATTTCATCGTTTACCAATTATTTTGCATTGTTAAAGCGATTTTACATTGCAAAAAACATCTCAGCGAATGATAATTTTAGGAAAGCTTTTTTAAAAATTTTCAAACCTCCAAAATTTTATACATTAAGATAGTATTCGCAATATGAGTGGAACTAGAATCCTGCAAGTTTGCTACCGCAGTTTCTTTTTTATTGAATGGTATATTTATAATCATTTACCACTAATGTAATGATAGTATTATTTTAGCATTTTTTCATCACCATTACAGAAATTATGATTACAATGTTATATCAAAATATATAGTTTTTTATAGTTTTTATTAATAATGATTAATAATGGCAAATATTCGTGAAAGGCTTCCTAGATTGGTAGCTCCGGCGCAGTGAAAAATTTTTTTAACAACTGCACCATATGGTTAATGCATCATAAAAATTATAATCACTGAAAGATTACTGGAAGGCTTTTTTCCATGGAATTATCAAACGGTAAATATTATAATGACTTTATGAAAAAATATTTTATTTTTTTAAATTTGTAATGTTTTAATAAATTGTTTGCTAAATTGACAAGAATAAGCATGAAATTTTTTGTGACGAAGGAATTCTTTTTTTCCATAAGCAATTTTTTTCTTTATTGTAACACTGTCGTGCAGAATTCAGGGTACTAAAATCTTCACTCATTGAGCTATATTTTCCAATAAATTTTGAAATAATCGCTGGTTTACTGTAATGTTTTATGGATTATGAATAACGCATGGAATAACTGATAATAACTGGAATAACCGTTTTATAATTTGTTCTATGGAATGAATTCATGAAAAAATAAAATATTCCATAGAATTTGAATGAAACTATCATAAATGATAATATATAAACACCTTATCATTATTTCTTAGGCTGAGTTTGCTGACTACAGTAGCAAAATATAAAATTGCTTGCTATTATATCGCCACTGTTCTTTTATCCAATCGCATTTGCCTATAACATTATTATCTAGGAATATTTTAAATAGTTATATATTCTGCTAGAAGATGTCCAAATGTGAGTTCATCTCGAAGAAATCCAGCTTATCTACATTGTCTACCTAACGGTTAATTTGGCAAATAATAATAAATTATACAACCATTGCGATTTACTTCTGGTTGACCGTTATTAAAAATATTTTAATATTATTTTAGTATCTAAAATACTTCTATAATTATATTGTTTCTCAAAGGCATTTCAAAAATTTTGGGAGACACAAGAGTGGAATGGGATAGTATTTTGACCGAGAATTATAGACTAAGCAGAAATAAAACTGCCACTGAAGATGACCCTTGGCTCTTCTTCTCACCCGTATTTTCATCTTACAGTAAAGATGATTAGAGATCACTACTCTAATTTCCGGTGGAATTAGATAAGCCCGAAATCTCTACTTAATGCTGCCAGAAAAAACCAACAAAGCACAATTTAATAGGGTTTTTAATAGGTCTATTGGTTTCCCTGTTTTCTCATACGCAAAAAATTCATATATATGAAAAGAAAATTCGTTATAAGAGGAAATGATTGTATGATTCTTAAGTAATATAACGCTATGAAAGATTTCGTGGCACGAATTTGCCTAAATAGATGTGCGATGTATTATAAAATGACGGAATAAAACTGTCCAGTCGTCTTTTCTTAATTTTCATTTTAATAAAAAGCGAATCACAGGAAGCTCGATTTCTTTCCTTCGAATCAATCCGGAAGTATGCCGAGTGTTGGAGCGAAATATTTGCACAAATGCACCTGATATAACATTGAAATTTATCCGGATAAAAACGACAATATTCCTTTTGGATCCAACGAGCAATACAGTTTTCAGGAAGAGATCTCGCAAAAACAGTTATAGACTATAGATTAAGGGAATTTTAACCAAGTTGAATTTCGAAATTCTTATGTAGTTCGAAATTCTGTCATTTTTCTAGTGAAAAACTTTTACATTTTATATTATCACCTTCGAGACGCAACTGGTTCTTTCAATTAATGACAATCGTATAAGGATTATTTATTACCTGCACTTATCATTGCATTCGAAAACTCAGTTGAAACCTTTTGTATAACAGGAAGCAATCCAAGTTCATACCGTCAACTTATGCTCAATATGCTCAAATTTTATACTCCTATTACCGATTCTACAATTTCCCATTTCAAGGAACTAACAATAGAGCGGCTATCATTAGCCATGAACTCTCCTATGTCACCTGGCTGACTGTTAATATGGCTGAAAATGCTTGCCAAAAAATAATTAGTTGTAGAGGAGACAGTTAGTGCTACGATTAACAAATAGGACCATCTAAAAAATAAATAAAAACTATGGAATGTGAGAATTCGAATTTCGAAAGTCGATGAAATTCATATTTTTATTTTATTTGATATCATGCAAAGAAAAACTGTAGCGAAAGGAAGGAATGCACACAGAAATTTCTAATTTAGCTAATTTTATTAAATTTTGTACTTTGTATTTTGCAAAAAGTTTAGAGGCTAAATTATTATTTTCTGGCTAAAATTCTCCTTTCTATTTAATAAAATTGAATTGTAGAACCTTAAAATGCTTCGTATAAAAGCAAGAATCTCGAATCAGTATCAAAATTGAGAAAATATTTTGATATTATTTAACTGCTTAAGAACTCATTAGGTGTGATCGCAATAATCACCTGCTTTTATTGCAGAGGCAAATGGACCGTTCTGGTGAAAATCTCTCATCATTCGATAAAAATTATCAATTGATAAGAATCATTTTCCAATTCAAATTGCCAACCATGGAAAGAAAGCTCTTTTTTTATTATTTATTCGCATAAGAAGTAAATAAAGAATCAAAAAAAAAATTTTCCAATTTTCTAATTTAAATTGAAAATAAAAAGAAGCAATTAAAAATTTGCATAAAAAATACGAAAAGCAGTTAATTCAATAAATGAAAATCAACCGCTAAAATGCTAAAAATGGAAATTAATAAAAATTTTGCTACTTTATTCAGTTGCCAATTGCTTTTCATGCATAAAAAATATTTCGATTAAATTTTGAAATTCGAAATAGATTTTATTTGCTTCATTTTTATAACCAAAGCCATTGTCGCAAGCAATTAGGCCGTTAACGATGTTTCACAAGAAATTATTATTCGAATAGGAACTTTATCGGAGACAATAGACGCACCAATAACAAGAAGAGTGAGCGACATTTCAACGAAATTTTACATCGGTAAGCCAGCAATACATGGATTTTGATGATTTAAAAAAAATCAGCTGTCACTCCAATTTTAAATATCTCAGTTTCAATATTCTTAAAATAACTATTCCACAGGACGATTCACATGACTGCATTATCCTTTTCTGTTTGGAATAGGTCCACTAGCCAGATATCGTTGTCCCATGGAGAATAAAGGGAGTTACCATCCAAATGAACAATGAAGAAAGCGTATTCTCAGTGGATGAGCTAACGAAAATTTCTGAATACCAAATGCCAAAAGAAATTATTCCTTCTAACTAAGGTGCAATCAACTAATTAATGAATATTTTAAAAAATGTTCCAGCATATCTAACATGCTACAAAATATGGTAAAGGACTGTCGAGTTGTGTGGCTCTTCTAAACAGCATCGAATAATTTCCCCGACCATAATGCAGATAATCTCGTCATCAAAAAACGATCGACACTGATGATTGATAGCAAATGCTCTGACCAATGTTCTTAAAAAATTTTTGAAGCTTCCATTAATGCATTTGAAACATCTAATGTTAATAAATAGATTTGGACCCATATGAAAATAATAATTTTAATTTGAAATTCCGATCATTATTGTAATATATTTAGCAAAATGTTGCAATTATTCAAACTAATATTTTAATTAACATTTTAAAATTGTAGAAATATAAATAAAGAATCATTGAAATCGATTTGCTATTTTTCATCAGAAATCATAACTTTAATAATTTTTGCGATTAACAATCGACACAAAAAATTCCAAAATTTTGAATAATTTTATTTTAATAATTTTATAGTAAATTTTTTTCCAAAAATATAATTACAATAATTATAATAATTTACGAAAGAAATAGTTAAAATAAAACGTATTTTGTAATAAAACGTCATTTTGCCGCCAACCATAGCCAAAAGAATTAAAAATTTCTTAAATTTGTCTTACGGCAATGGAAATTAGCAAAATTGATGAAACTTTTAATTATTAATAAATGAATCAAAATGAATCGTAGTCAAAGGAAAAAAAAAATAAATTTTCTTCTGCTTTTTAACGAACCTTAAAGCGATCGTTGAGGATGCATAAATTAGCGGATTTTTCCATCACTGTTATTCTCATTTTTCCAAATTTTAATTCAATTCGATTCTTTTTATCAATTCTTTAATAATTAATATTCAATGTTTCTAATAAAAACTTCTAAAAGGTTGAGGCGAATTAGTTTAATTATGTTAAATTAGTTTAATATGTTGTGAGAGATTTAATGGCTTTTGGGAAGATGGTTATTAGTTTATTCCCAAATATTGAAGCGATATCGCTCTCTTATGCGATTTTTTTCATTTTAATTAAAATATTAAGTAAATAATTAATAATTAAGTCCATATTAAGCGACAATTTTCAATGAAGTTCACTAAAAAAATATGAAATAGGGTTTTTCTAATAGCTGTGATAACATTACTCGCATTCGATTACAGCTCTCAACAAAAACGGCCACATCATCAGCGTATTCACATGATCTGATATGGTCGTATGGACAAACTATTTCCATTTCTCCTGCCAATTAACTCTATGACGAAACTTTTATAGTCCGACAAATCAGCAAAGCAGGATTGAGGGCTCTTCAAGAAAATAATAATCAAATCGTTCGCAGAAGCATAACTGGATTTTTTTCTTAGTTATTACAAATGCATTGCAAGTAATAATGAGGAACTTTTGATTTGTTTCACCGGCATTATATTAATTAAATTTATTACAATATTTCACATTTAAGACTAATGAACAGCGAAAAATAATCTCACTGATATAGTAATATTATGTCGCAATTAATTATATGGGTTGCCGGTGCTTACGTTTTCGAATGATGATGATGATAATTTTTTTTTATATTTATTAGAAGGAAAATAGGAAGCAGTTTTTTTAGGGAATATCTTGTAAAGAATAGTTGATATATTGATCAGCAATGACCACAGGTTCGCCTACATTGTGTTTTAACTACAGTTCCGTATTCACCGATGTTGTAAAGATGCCGATGTGAAGGATAATCAACAAAAGTCTTCAAAAACACGGTCTCTGGCACATATTTCTAATCGAGTCAAGTTGACAAAATCCCCTGAAGCTTTCGCATCCATCAATGCTGTCCGAACATTCACCGCCAGCACTAAGTAGATTAGAAGTCCCGCATGTATATGGGCAAAATTCGAACGCTATTTTACTAAGATAAGGCATTCTGCACATTTCTTGCATGAAATTTTCGCATTGTCCTACTGAAAAATGTGTTAAAGGCATTTTCCATTTAATTTAATATAAATTATAAGTAATTTATGTTATGACCATTTCTACAATTGAATTTCCTTGTTTTGCAGCAAGTCGAGCAATGTGCGAGGACACAGTTTTCGGCTAGGCGCATATAATTTGCATTTTGACAATTTACTTACTTTACAGTTTATTGCACTGAAATAACGCATTTCCAAGGAAAAATTGAAGTAAAAATTCTTAGTTCATTTTCAGTTCTAACATATGAGCAACAGTATTCACTTGATAAAATGATAAAAAATGAATTTAAAAATTTTGTTACGGATCGCGTTGTTCTCCAAGAGTGACTTCTGGCCCGACTAAATATGCCCGAACATGCTGATGGGTCCAGGTGGGTACACAAGTTTGGATCGACAATACGTTGTATAGAAGGAGGTGCCGCAACTGGCTATGCCGCAGCTTGCTCTGCCTGGGCTTGTGCTGAGGCCGTTACAGCCGGTAGCTTGCTTGAAGTTGAACTCCTTTGGCACAAATGATAATTACATTATAGCATTAACGAAAGAAATAAAATATAAGAAGGATAGATAAATGAACTGCATGACGAGCTTCCAAAATAAATAAGTAGTTTTTCTAAACTTTTTATACACTCCTTTGCATATTGTGACAAGAAATATTTATCAACCAAATAGTATTATAACGAATTTTTCAAATAATAGCAGTATGATTTATGGAGAAAAGATAATACTAATTCCAGTTATAGCAATATTTTTTTGATAGCACCGCTATCTTTAACCTTCTGAGTATAAATAGAAAAAATATCCAGTCAAGCTCATTTTTTAAATTTACTTGTTAGATTTTAAAAGCATTCTCTTCAAAAACACGCTCTCTGGCACATATTTCTAATCGAATCAAGTTGACAAAATCCCCTCAAAATTTCGCATCCATCAATGCTGTCTGGGCATTCACCACCAGCACCTGGTAGATCACAGAGTCCACATACATGCGGGCGAAATTCGAATTTTGCTAAGATAAGGCATTCCGCTTATTTCTTGCTTAAAATTCTCGCATTGTCAAACTGAAATAATCACTATATGGAATTCATTAAATAAGATAAATAAAACTTTTTATTATATAAAATATAACCATATTATATAATGAGTAATTATTAATTATATAATGAGTAATAAATAAATATATATGAAAAAACAAATAAATTAAAATCTAAAAAATATATTATATATATTTTAAATATATTATATATATTGTTTTTAAATTCCAGTACAAATTGGAAATTGTTTTAAAAACATTTAAGGAAGCAAAAATCATTTCGGTAGTTGAACTTTCTTGTTTTACAGCATGTCGCACATGTATGAGGATATAATTGTTCGGCTAAACGCATATAATTCGCATTTTGGCAATTTGCGATTACTTTATAGCCCTTTGTACTAAAATAAAAGATTTCTCTATAAATTATGTCAATTTTCATAGTGGATGATCATTTTTTGTATTATTATTTGCATGATTGATTTTATTTTATATTGTATTTTATATTTATTTTATTTTATTTTATATTGTTTCATTATTATTATATATTTATTCTTATTTCTGCATTTAAAAAAATCCAATTCAATGGATTTTTTCAAAATACTCGAAGGAAATCAATTTGTCTAAATGATCATTGAATAAAAAGTATTTTATGGATCGTATTCTTCTCGAATTGTCACATCTGAGGTTTCCAAATTGAATATGGCTGAACATGCTCCAGGATCGAAACATAAATTTGGATCGATGGCAGGGCAGAACATAATTTCTTGAGCGGGTTGAGCTCCTTCAATTCCAGGCACTATAGCTCCATCACCTCCAGGTCCTGGAAGTGCTGCTGGTAGTGGCGGAAATGCTGTATTGCATACATTTCAATTGCTTTATCATCAGCAATCACGCAGAAAAAAATAAAAAATAATAGAGATAGATAAACGAAATTCATCATGAGCTGCGACTTTTTTATAATCAATTACTAATAATCAATCAGTTTCGTTCTTTCAACAAACTTTTTTATGATGTTTTTCTATTTATTGTGACGTTAAATATTCGTTAATCATAGTGATTATCGAATGCTTGAATTCATTTGCTCAATTCTCAATTTGCTCAATTCCATGATTTATAAAATTTAAAAAAAATTTTTATTTTTTTTTAATCAATTTTCATCATTTGTTATATTTATTTATCGTTTATCAATTGCTTTGAACTATAAGGGCGATTTTCAAAAATGTTTTGCAATTTTCATACTTTCAGCAGTGCAAAAAACATCTGAACGAAACAATAATTTCAGAAAAGGCCTTTTAAAGGTTTTCGAGCCTCCAAAATTCTATTTTTTTATCTGAATTAATGAAATCCTCAATATGAGCTGAATCGCCGTCTTATAAATGAACTTCCGCAGCTCCTTTCTTGTTGGGTACTCATTATCAATAATAATTCACTTCTAATATAATTATTGATATTATTACTATAAATTTTAATCATCATCACTATTCTAAAAATTATTTTTGTAATAATATTATAAGAAAATTTGTAGTATTATATAATTTAATAGTTTTTATTGCAATAATACTTAATATTCATTAAAGGCTTCCTGGATTGGCAGCATTGGTGTAAAATTTTAACTGTGGAGTAATACACTATAAAAAATTATAATCCACTTGGATTATGCCAAAAGATTTCCAGGAATCAACACATGACGAAAAAGTTATTATTGTTTTATAAATTTTTTTGAATTATTAAATCGAATGATTTCTTTTCAAAAATATTTTGTAATTTTGAGTCCGATTCTTGTTTCTAACACGTTATTTAGTATTACTTTCATTTCGTTATAACTGTCAGCAAAAAGGACTAAATCATCAGCGTATTCAAGTGATACGATGCTCTGGACTAATTAGGACATCCTCTTGAGTGCCGACAAGCAGTGTCCATTATGCAGTCTATCGCATAGTTGAATATTGTGGGGGAAAGGACGCAGCCCTGACGAACACCTATTTTTATTTCTAAGGAATCTGTCAGCTTCCCATATACACAGACCTGCGCCGACGTGCGCTCATAAAATGTCTTTATCTGAGTCTAATGATTTTCTCTGTAACACCATCACCCTCCAAAGCGCCACTCTATCATTTGAATCAAAGGCAGATACAAAATCGAAGAAACACGTGACAGTGGGTTGCAAATATTTGAAGTGATGTTCCAGCATCCTTCTTAACATGAATATCTGGTTAGCAAAACCGCGTCCTGGTCTGAAACCAGCTTAAATAGGGCGCATCCTGCTGTCTCGTACTTCCATAAGTCTGTTGAGTAACAGGGAAGCAAAAATTTTTGTTGAGACGCCTAATAGGCTGATTCCTCGATAATTGCTGCAATATGTCCTATCACCTTTCTTGAAAATTGGGAGCAGAATTGCTTTGTTCCAATCATCTGGTAATATTTCTTTTTTCCATACTAAAGAGTACATTTGTTGAAGGTGCGTTATGAAGGACAACGGACAGCATTTGAAAAGCTCAGCCCGAAGACCATCTTCTCCTGGAGTTTGTTTGCCTTAAGCTTATGGATAACTGAAATTATTTCTTCTTCTATTGGAGGCTGGCAATTGCAAGCCTATACTTCGGCAAACGTATCAGCTATATCAGGGGCAACAGATGGCGCTTATGTTTGGCCTCGAAGAAAGAATTCTTTCCATCATATGAGGCGGTAATACTGTTAATCCTTAATACTGTTGATCGATACGCCATTGCTATCCCTTACCATTTCACTGATCGTTCCCCGAGCCATAGTTGCTTTATGAAGAAGGCAGAATAGTTTCCTACTGTCGCTTAATCGAGTCGCCGTCTCCATTCTTGAGGCCATGTCACTCCAATAGTAATTTCTATCTTGCCTTGCTACTTTCGTTGCAAATCTTTGAATCACCTAATAGTCAGGATTACATGACATTCGTGCTTTGGCAGCTTTTTCAAATAATTGGACAATTGCTTCCGATACCCAACTAACGCACTTCCTACTAGTATGCCCTAGCGTGGAAGTGGCTGATTTTCGAGACATTCATTTAGTTTGGATCAGTATTCATTTGCCGTTCTAGAAAAATCATTGATATTTCTATCATTGAGATGCTTCAATAATTCGGTTTGAAATGCGCTTACTGTTCCCAAATTTTTCAGTCTGAGATAGTTGAGGGTTCCGGGGAGATTCTGTTTTCTGAGTTTATTTCATGCGAATCATGGCTCGAACCATAAAAATCTGATCATAACATGGCCAGATCTATAAAGATTGTCCGTTTCAACTCCGCGATAGGAACGACTATCTAGTAGAGAACTCTTCCAACGGCGTCTTACTAAAATTTAATCAATCTGGTTGAAGTGTTGGTTGTGCGGGGAGTTTCTCATGACTAGATATTTTCTGATGTCGGAAGCAAGTATTAGTAATAAAATTTGGCATAACGAAGAAGATATTTCCTATTGGCACACCGGTCGCCGATGCCATATTTGCCAATTGTTGAGGTCATCGCAGTTGCATTATAACCTATGCGAGCATTCCAGTCTCCCCCGATTATGATTATGTCATGTTTCGGTAAAGATGTTGATGATGATGTTTTGTTAGCAGTTGATGTTCCGCATAGAACTTTATCACGGTCATCTGCCGACAGAGTTGGAGCATAGGCAATGATGACCGAGATGTTGCAGAACTTACCCTTAAATAGGCATAGACCATACGGTCGTTTACCGGTTTCAACTCAAACAAAGC
This sequence comes from Dracunculus medinensis, assembly GCA_900625125.1. NCBI lineage: Eukaryota > Metazoa > Nematoda > Chromadorea > Rhabditida > Dracunculidae > Dracunculus > Dracunculus medinensis. Next base: position 2,935 of record UYYG01000273.1, on the reverse strand, counting down.
GGAATGGGCCTTACCGGACATGACATTCGCTACGCCATTTCGTCCCAAGTTATTCGAAGCACCACAGTGATTAGCCAGTACCTTTGCTCTGAACCAGAATTGATAATTGCTCGAGACCCAAAGTGAGGAAGGCGGACCTCCGACAAGCAAGCGATATCCACACGATAATTAGACATGGTATGGACAGTGATCGCTTTGCTTGCAACTTCCATAAGCGCTGGTACGGTTAATACCTAGCCGCGCGAGCAGAGAGCTGTTCCCCTTGATAGGTTTCGAGCAATTACCCTGGCTTGCAAGCATATTTTATTTATCAGCCTTGGGATCGCCTTATGCATGGATAGTATACTTATCGCATGTTCCATTGAGCTAGGATTATCATTCGCGTAGGGAGACGAGGACGCAGTATCAAGTATATTTGACCCTTTCACCATAGAATCACTTGGGGATTGAGCTACTGGTGGGTCCCCAGCAACCACCCGGATATTTATTTTAATAAATAGATATCACATTTAATGAACAGAAAAAGAAAAAAAAATTTTTAAGAAAATGTCGAATAGGCAATAATTTTATGTTGATTAACAATAGCCACAAGTTCTCCTACATTGTGTTCTCATTACAATTCCATAATCATCGATGTTGCAGAGAAGCCGATATGACGGACAATCAACATGTGCATCAGTGCAGCCAATGGATTACGAGGCTGCTATTGAAAATCAAATTCGTTTTTTTCAGTAGATTTCAGCAGATTTAATCGAGTATAACGTGTATTCAGCAATATTATTCATGGAGAAAAAAAGAAAATATAATAAAAGAAAATAAAATGAGAAAATTATATAAAAATATAATTCCAATTATAGCAATAATTTTTTGATAGCGTCACTATTCTTTATTCTAATGAAGATTTTAAGGGATTAAATGATTTCTATCGTTAACATAAATATGGGAACAACGAAAAGAGCCATTATCCTATAATTATCCTTGCAAGTCACTTCTAAGGTTTTGAAGATTTAAGGTTTTTTTTGCTAAGATAAGGTGTTCTGCACATTTTTTGCGAAAAATTCTCGCATTACCCCACTGAAATTTTCACTAAATGGAATTCAATATATAAAATTTTTTAAATTGAAATTGAATTTTAAATTTTGATTTAATTTTGAAATCATTTGAAAATATTGAAAATCATAAGCAAGTTAAAACTATTTCTGCAGTTGAACTTTCTTGTTTTGCAACAAGTTGCTCACGTGCGAGGAAACAGTTGTTCGGCTAAACGCATATAATTTGCATTTTTACAATTTTGGCATTTCCAAGGAAAAATTGAAACAAAATTGAAAAATTCTTAGTTTTCAATGCAAACACATGAGCGATAGTATTCACTTGATAAAATGATAAAAAATGAAATTAAAAAATTTTGTTACGGACCACGTTGTTCTTGAAGTGTGGCTTCTGGCTGGACCAAAGTGAATATGCCTGAAGTAAACATGCTGATGGGTCCAGATCGGTGCATAAGCTTTGATCAACGATTAGGCATTATATAGGAGCAGATGCTGCCTCAGGGTGTGCTTCAACTTGCGCTGCTGCTGCTGATGTTGCTGCGAGCGCTATAGCCGGTGGTTGTGCTCGTGGCTGAACTACTTTTGCCAACTATTTTGGTAATTACATTATCTTCAGCATTAACGAAAGAAATATATAAGAGGGACATATAAGTGAACTGCATGGCGAGCAGTTACCAACCTCAAATAAATTTTTTGTAGTAATTTCTCCAAACTTTCTTTACACATAGGAAATATTTATCAATTAGTATTTTATCGAATTTTTTAAATATTTACTTAATTCATTCAAATTTTAATAAATTGCAAAATAAAAATTTCTCCATTTTCGTTTATTTTTCAATTAAATAGTGAACTTTTCAGATATAATTATTTATAATTCTATTATACATTTTATCACTTATCAATTGCTTTAAGGCTATAAAAATTCCAATTTACCAGAGTTTTTATTCGAAAGTGAATTTCCCAGAGTTTTTAGGAATATCGAAATACAGAAAACATTTCACTAAATTCTTATCATTTTAGATTTGATAAAATTTTAGAAAATTTTCTGTGAAATGACGAAAAACCATCCGAATTCCAGAAACTGTGTATTTGCTCTTTCAAAATAATCACTATGAAGCAAACCGCGAATTTGGAAATGAATTTGCCATCAGTGTTGTCACTTTAATAGATGATAATTGTTGATAACATTCCAATAATCATTAATCAAAAGCTATTCAAAACGATCCAAAATTGAATTAATGAATTGAATTATATGTGAATTAAATTACTTTTAGTGCAGATGGAGATTTTTTTCATCGATAAATATTATTCTTTAGGAGATATTTGATGAATTAATTTTAACTGTATATAAATATATATATATATATATATATAAACATTGGCTTAAATAAGAACCATCTTATGCAGATTGATCGCAGACAAGTTTGCGTTGAAGCCTTTTACCAGTATAACCAGCAAAGTCAGCCTAAGAAGAAATGGTGAAAGCACGAATAATGAATTTTATTAGTTACAGATTACTTATTTCATTTAAATTCCATGCAATATTTTATTTCATATTTCATAAATTCTTTTAATTCAGCAAACTTTTCTTCTTCACCAGTATTTGATTTTGAAAACAGCGAAAAAATTATTTCGTGCTTTATTTCAAAAGATATTACGGCATACCAATTGTGAATTCAAAGTTTAGCCCGAAGACCATCTTCTTCTGGAGTTTTGTTTAATGGCTGCATGACGAAGGTTAATGGAACATGGAATTCGATGAAAGAAATTAAAGACATTGGGTAGAGATAAGTGGTTTTTGGAAATCCATTTCTATTTTTGTTTCCAATAATAATAACGATAGTATTAATAATAATAATAATAATAATAATAATAATAATAATAAT
>UYYG01000283.1:0-16173 GCA_900625125.1 Dracunculus medinensis | reverse complement strand
TTATATTATATTATATTATATTATATTATATTAATTATATTGTATTGTATTGTATTGTATTGTATTATATTAATTTGCATTATATTAATTATTAAAAGCAGTAATAACCTTATAAAAACTGAAGCATATGTTGGTAAATAGAGTTGCAATATATAATAACCATAAGTGCGTCTAAAGTAAAAGGTAGCTTTTAATTGGTCCCACTGACCAGCTGGATAATAAAATTTTTGTTTTTGCCATGTATATCGGGCTAATTCAAAATCTGGTAGTTTTCCCTAAATCATATTTCAAATGAAAATAGGAAACATGAAATGAAAATTGGTAAAAAGCAATTTTGTGCGAGAAAGTTTCAATTCTGCTTAATACACTTTATAATTATAGTCATTTTATCATTGTCCTGGCTCGATTTATCATGTGGAGAACTTTTTCAATTCAAAAATCACTTGAACATCCATAATCACTCCTGTATCGAACCAATCGAGCCGCACTCTTCCAACATTAAAAGAATATGATTCAAATGTCATTGTACACCGCTGAACATCCATAGGAAAAGAAGTCATATCTAATTCACATGGGGCTTCAACCTTAAATTGAAATGAATAAAATGATAAATTTACGATGTATTTCGAGAGCCTTTTTAATATTTATAAATGTCAGGAAAAACAATAGTATATGAAATAAATTCTCAAGCAAACTATTTTCACTGACGGTACGATTATGCCAATCATCATATAAAGTGGAATTGAAATTGAGGACTCAGGAAAAGAAGAGAGAATCGAGAAAAAAGAAAAGAACGAAGAAAAAGTACACAGCATGCATACACAAGGCTTTTTATAAATGATTGACCGTACTATCTGTAAAAAGCAGTGGAAAGAATAAAAAAGTACCTTAACTCTGTAGTTCACCCATATGGTTCCATTAGGATAGATTAATAAAAATATATTCGGCGTTGGACTGTTATGGACCGCAGTTGCTTTACTGTTTTGAAAGCAAACATTTGGTAGCCATATATCATCAATTGTGCGGTGACTGAGAGTCAAATTAGGTAAACATCTGAAAGTTTAAACCGCAGTATATAAATTTACATTAAAAGCTTGGCTAAGTGGTTGCCTGAAAAAAAAATTTTCTCTGAAAATAACCTACTGCAGTTTTGTAATCTATAATAATTTTATGTGTGTTCGGAAAAAATCTTTTTTCTCTAATCATTTATTTTCTCTAAAATCTACCAAATTTCAAATTTTATAAAAATCCTTCGCTACTCTCGACAAATTTTAACTCCTTAAATCCAGTTAATCTTCTTTAAAACCTCTTACGCAATTTCAGTTCTACTTTTCTCAATTTGTTAGCTATCGTCATTTCCCTTCGAATATTTGAAATCTCGCCATGCTTCCCTAACACTTTCCTCTTGTTATATTTATATTTGGCACTCTTTGGCAATCTTCGAAACCTTGCTCTTTTCTCTTAATGGCTGGTTGTAGTGCATTTTTGCTATATCAAATCAGTACCACAAATTCACTTAATGTCTTTAGTGCCGTAGACATCACTAAATTTTTTTATCGATGAAATCCTCAATCTTTCAAACCTCCATATTCCTTAATGTTCTTTAAAATTTTATCAAGTTGAAATTGCAAAAAGCGGAATCACTGTGGATATCAAAAAAATATAGTGTGAGTTTGATAGAGCTAACGATAAATTATGGAAGTCTCGTGGATCTTAAACGATGTGTCAGAGTTTAAATTGAAAGTAGTAAGGAGTCTAAGCATGATCAGAACTGTCTTTAAGTTGCATTCTTTAAAATCTGTTGAGATGTTGACAATCCTTTGGATAAATCCTCATTATTTATCGCCAATTTCCTTTCAGAACTTAAAGCACTCGTCATTTGCCTAATCTGATTTTGTAGTTTGCAGGAGTGGCAATTGTTTCCAAACATATTTAGAGGATTTAATGACTGTGAGTTACAAGTTTACTTTCTGGATGCATTGGCTACACATAACCTAGCATAGAAATTTTATTACACAAGTGTCACTTTCATATTTTTAAAGCTCATCTTATAACGTCAGAAGTTTCTTTCTCATTGTTAAAAATTCTCTTCCTTTTTGATTATTACTATTTTAACTATTTTTTCTATAAAAAATTTTTTTTCAATTTTTTTACGTATCTTTGTTATTAGTCTGCTTATATATATATATATATATATATATGCATCTTTCATGTATTTTATACATTCATGTTTATTCATATTCTTGTATTTTATACATAAAAAATGAAAAAATCGTTTCAGAATACATCCTTTTCACATTTATATACTTACAATACTCTCAAACTTATTGTATTCTTTTCATGCCTCGGCATTATATTCCATTAAAAGCTAAAAAGTTCTTCATAGCTATTTATTATCGCAACGTAAAGTTCAAAAAGGCACATTGGATAGTGTTTGAATCAATTTTTATGCATATGCTGTGTTATGCTATAAATCATGCTATAAAATATTATAAAATATTGTGTATAAAATATTATAAATATCATCATATCAATGATGAATAAAGTTACTGCCAAGGGTCATGGAATTCGCCTGATAACTAATATTGGGTGCATGTGTAAAGATGTATGATGCTACCAAGAAATAAAGATGTAAAGAAGTACCGCATAAAAAAATTTTTCTATAACTAGAGATGAACACTAATAAGCGAGGACTGCAAGAAATATAGTTCTTTTTAGGCTATTCAAAGTAGAATGCTTTTTAATTTCTCATTTCGAAGCGCTGATGCTGGGCTGCTGGGCTATTACTACTCCTTCTAACTTTCTGGCAAAACGTTCTAACGGGCCAACAAGGTAGCTTAAAAAAACTAGGAAAGATGAGAGGTCTTAGAAAATAAATCCTCCCTCATACTTATCCTTAGTTTCTTCGTTGCATCTATACAACTTTTAGCATTTAGATCTGTGAATTCTAAGAGAAAGATCTGTGGTACCTGCCAAATTTATTTGTGTAGATCACATATCTATTGTTTTTTAAATTCACATCATTCTTTCTTTGTGGGAAGAAACTAAGAAACTTGTGATGAATATAAAACGAGTGAATGTCACCAGTATTGTTTCTTAATTACAAGAACAAGAATAATTACAAGTAAATAAAAATAGGTCAACAAAAATAAATATTGAAAAAATCAGTTTGAAATATTTTACATTTGTCCTAAAAGCATCAATAAAATAATCTGAGGATTTTTCTGAATTGAATTCTCAAATTAAAAAATTTAAAATAACTTTTTTGCGAACTTTTCTACAATTAGAGATGGACAGGAAATAAGCCAGAATTGCGAGAAATATATGGCTCACCTTTTTTATTTTTTTGGCCACTTTTATCTCAAATCTTCTTCTTAGGAAATCTGGCTTGCCAAACATTGACAGGAGTTACTTGCTGAGGAGTTTATTAAAATTTACTTGCTGAAGAGCTTGGACCTTTCACCACCAATATATTTTGCCCTTAAGTCTGGCTTTAATTCCAAAATTTGGAAATTGTCTCATGTAATTCCCATTCATAAAAAAAGAAGCACCTATGACCCTTCTAATTATAGACCGACCTATTAGCTTAACTTGCGTTGGTAGCAAGGCACTCGAAAAGAAAGGTTGATTTGCAACAATTTGGTTATCTTGATGCCAATAATTTTATATCACCTTATCAGCATGGCTTTTGTACAAAAAAAATACTTCTTCACAAATATTGGCAAATCTTTCTGATTGGTCAGCATCAATTGACAATGGAAAAATAGTATCAGTTGTGTATCTAGATTTGGCTAAGGCTTTTGATACTGTTTCCCATAGCAAATTTTTGGTCACTCTTAATAGTTATGGCATAACAGGGGACCTCTATAACTGGGTGTCAGATTATATAAAAGATCGTCACCAAGCTGTCAATAACACTCTCTCTGATACAACACCTGTTAAATCTGGTTTTTCTCAAGGTAGTTATATTGCGCCATTGCTTTTTCTATCATATATAAATGATATTACCAATGTTTTACTAAATTCTACTATTTATCTTTATGCTGATGATTGTAAAATTTATTATTCTAATGGTGCAGATAGCCTATCTCCACTCAGAAGCACCTCAACAGAATAGTCAGCTGGCTATATGACAGACAAATTACTCTTTCCTTTCAAAAATGTAGCCTTCTTCATATCAATTCTAAAGGTTTCGATTTTCTTAATCTTTTTGTTAATGGCAATCAGTAGAAGAATGGTAATATATAATCAGTAGAATCTCACACATTTCCGATCTTGAAATAATCATGGATGAAAATCTCGATTTCGACCTTCATTGCAGAACCATGATGAAGAAATCCTCAAAGATATTAAGATTTATTTTTCGTTCGTTTAAGAACAAAACTACAGATTTTTTTATCAAAATGTACAAAATGTTCGGCCACTTCTTGACTACAATACTACATCTTACTCTCCGAGATATCGTAAATCAAGTAAAATAATCGAACGAATCCAGAAATATTTTATAGGCGCCTTTTTCCTAATTGCAATAATTACAGAAGAAAACTTCTACAATACAACCTGGATTCTCTCTCAATTCGTCATATTAAACAGATTTAATTTATACTTATAAGATCCTGCATGGTTAAATTAGATTGTTCAATATAGTATAATTTTAGGCTTTGAATCTAGCAAGAACTAATTGTTAAAATTACTAAAACCTACGTGCAAAACTAAACTAAACTAAACTAAGGATTCGCAATATATTAATTACTGGAGTAAACTACTGAACGATATAGCTTGTGCGTCATCCTTAGCTATCTTTAAAAAAAGATTAGATAATATCATTTATGATATTATTTAAAAAGTTCACATCATGCAAAAAGGGTGAAATCTCGATTTTTACCATCTGATTATAGTTATTTCGAATTGTACTATATTATTTTGTATTATTTTGTAATTTCATATTTATTTCATCCTTAAATTGTTGATTATGCTTTATTTTATTATTTTTTTGTCTTTGTCATTAATTCTTATTATTTTAACTGTTGTTATTAATGGTTTGTCGTCCTGCTTGGCTGCTTTTCAAAAAATAAATAAAGAAATATTTTCAGCATTACAGAAGATATCTAGTTATATGGAACTCTTTTAGTTAATCATTATTGAAAGAGTTCTTTAGAGTACTAGATAGACCGTGCATATTGCGGTTCTAAAACTGGTAACCTCCACGGATCAGACAATATTATAGTTCTAGTTAAGATAATTAGAGCAACCTCCAAAATCTTTGATTACTTCAAATTAAAAGATTTAAAAGCAATTAGCATAGCTGACGTATTGAAAACACCTAAAAGATTTTAATAATACAGTAGCATCTCTGAAACTGATGATAAATATAAGCTGCTAGGGCACCACGCTCCAGGAAATACTGAAAATCGCTTCTATAGACTCGAAACTTTCGAGGAAAGAGAGGAACAATACCAATATGACTTTAAATATGGAGTAGATGATCACTGAAAATTTATTCCGCTTATTTCGTAAAACAAAAAAAAAAAATCGGAACCCAGAGATTGTTAGTGAAATGATTCAAGATAACGATGAAAAGCTCGATAAGAATATCAAAAATCTCTTCCGATGGACAATTCTTTGAATCTATATTTAGCTAAATTACGATGGGTAATTTCATCTCCGACAGGATTAGAGCGTATTTAAAGCCATAAGACTGCAGTTACATACTATTAACCCAGCACAAAAATCTTTGCATGAAATAATAATTCAAAAGTTTAAGGCTAAACTTACGATTATGGCTTCCGAGCATCGTACTCTTCAAATTCTACCCAGCGTCCTTCAAAACATACCTGCAAAGATTGTATTCGCTGGTATAGGAGAAGGAGCAAATACTATGTGCTAGGACAAGACCTGTTCCCAAGTTACAAAAAATTATTGCAAAACAAATATCAGGAAATGCAACAATATTCGAGTCAATAATACGACTTGCACTGCGAGTGAATTATTGAGAAATCCATTTATTAGATATTTCACTTTAATAGAAAGATTTGCCTCTCTTCTACCGAACAATCTCCTAGTGCATAGCATTAGAATATTCACTAACCAAGCTCGATTTAGTGCATGATGTGCATTTGTTGGTCCAATTTTCACAGTGAGGAAGAGAACCAGTGAAAAAAAATTCAGATTAAAGTATTTTATTGATCTATGGCAGCGCAAGTTTGTTTTATGGGGAACTTTCAAAATACGAACGGTCATCAAGCACCAAGTTTGCTCTCTCTTCTCTCCATTACAATTTTCAACTATGCGACAGAGTTGTAGAGAGCTTTTCAGAGCACAATATGACGAATCTTGAATATGCTGATGATACCCTTTTCGCTGTTAATTACGAAGAATTGCAATAAAATTGGCATCGACTGTAGTAAAATTGGCCTTTAAATCAATATAAATGAGACACTTCATCTTAACCAGTGAGGTTGAAGTTCCTCAACGTTTCATCAACGTTTCAAGATTTCAAGAACTAGCAAAATTTAAATCTCAGATTTACTATCATGGTCATAGTCAAGCGAAAAACGAAATTTTCTATTGAGATAGATATATGCAGTTTGAGGTATTTTCTTTCGGTGAAGTCTCTTTGGAGTTATCGTGAGATCAGTCTTATACCCATTTGTCTGGTCGCTCCATTAGCATTAAGAATATCGTCGTTTATACTGGTTTATGATGTTTTTTGCCCTTTCCTCAAAAATTGAAGTACATCTTGCAAAATTCTGAGATGAATGGCATCAAAAATGGGGAAAATCAATTAAGATCTGGGCAATACGGTCAGAGATTTCGAACTCATAGATGGCCCAGCTTATATGATGGGAAAAAGAGTGGTTTTACTTACTTTTAGGAATAGCATTGGAACCCTAGTCTTAATCAGTGGAAAGAACATTTAATTTTTCAGAATAAGAGGAAGAAAATTGGTGATAGAAGTACAAATCACTTGGTGATAGAAGTACAAATAGCAAGCATTAAATTGATTTTTGAAAAACTAACCTTTGGTTTTAAATCCCTATTTTAATAAAAATTCTATGAAATGAGTTTCAATAATTCATTAAATTTTCAAATATTTCCGAAAAATTAAATGATCCAATTAAATTTAAAATTGATCTCTCAAATTGACCGAAAATATTTAAATATTTATTTAATCAATCTAGAAGATTCATTTATTGCAAATCACAGTTTTCTTCATTTTTCTCAAATCAACGATCATCTTTATGAAAAATTCACTTCACTCAACTTTATGAAACGAAAACAATAAATATAATCTCTGAAATCGGAAATAAGAAAGAGAATGGGAAAAAGCCAAAAAGAACCTTGTCATATGTTCAAAGGAAAGGCCAGGATCTAGCCAAATTTGACTGAAAAGAACATCCGCTGTAAAACTTGCAGCAATCTCCGATATACTCGAAATAGCTTGAATAATTAGATCAACTTTAACATCAACTCCTTGAGCATTGGGCACTGTTTTTCGATCATACGAGTACATTATATGTTCCAACACTGACTAAAATTTTGCAAAAATTACTTTTTCCACCGTTTTATTTTGCTTCCACTGCAAATATGAATTTAAAATATATATTTCCTCTTAATCTTCCATGTGATTTGTAACGAACTTTGGCTAAAGTTCTTCGCCCAAAGATACTTTTTTTTATTGAATATTTCCAGTAAAAAAAAAACGATTTTATCTATCTTTCTAATTTTCTATTCTTCTAAACAATTGCGGTAATTGAAGCCTAGCTAACATCATTCGCCGAGAAAATTTTCTTGATATTTGATATTTCAGTTTGATATTTTAGCGTTCATGCAAATAAAAAAGCCGAGAAACTTTTTATTTGGTTTTCAAGAAATTAATGCAAATATTGGTTTGAATTCCAGAATAAAAATTACAAATTAACACCCTCGAGCTAGATTTATCCATTAATTATTGAATTTTACCCTAACCATATAAAGGCATAGGGAATCCGATCTACACAAGAGGATTCTCAATGATTAGAGCAGATCATTCATTCTCGAACATCATAATAGTGAAATTTTTTTTAATTGAATTAAATTTCCAATAATTTGGATGAATTTGAAACGAATTTTCTTTCTGTGGTACATTATTTTATTATATATGAAGCTACTTATCATCATAAAAAAATAAATTTTGCAAAAAAAGAAAGAATTTTGAAGAAAGGATTAAAGAAGGATTTGAGATAATAAATAAGAATAATTTATTATAATGAAAGTTTCGCTCAATTCATCAAATTTTGCAAAAATTTCCAAGTAGAAAATCATATGGGCGAATGTCCCATGCCTCACGAAAATCTATTTTCTTCACCAAGGAAGCTTTCGTCTTGCAAATAATTTTATAATTTAAATATACGACCAATTGATGCACACTTTATGCATTTACCTGTAAATTTTCATAAAAAAACATTCCATGTTGATATATTTTATTTAACCATACAACTATTTTATAATTATATACATCACCTTAGCTATTTGCCATCATATCCACAAGATTAAGGTCAGGGAAATAGTTTTATTATATGTTTGTTAACATTAAAATAATTCGTAATAAAAAGTTCATTTACTAAAAATTGTGTGATTTATTTGTGAAACAATAAATATGAACCAAAATATGTGAATCAAAATTTTTAGCTAAAAGGCACAATCTATTGATAAACTTGAAAATTTCAGGATAAGTTTACATTTAAGTTTACATTTAAGTGCATTTTAAGTATAAATATTTTGGCTTGTACCAATAATATGGCTAAATTTATTATTGTATAATTCGAAATGCCAATACTGAGGTTCTATTTTGAGCAGGAGTAAGCCTGTCCTTTAAAAATTGGGGTAGTGGACTTTCATATATTTCCATTTTAATGATTCTCTGGAAAAATTATCTTATTTTACTGATAACTAGTGGAGTGAACTTAAGTAGAAATTGTAAGTGGTGGCTTCATCTTCGCTGATTAAGGCATGTTCTCCGTCGTCCACCACAGGAGTTGACGCATATTTCGTTATTTGCTAAACCGTGTGATGGTTGGCGTTAAGAACGAGGTATGCCAATCAAGACTTGGTCTAATACGGTAAGAAAAGATTTTGAGCGTATAGGTGGGACCAGCAATATATGGACTTAGAAGATGGAAAAAGGAATGGCTTCTATTGCTGTCGAAAATGGCATTAAACCGCGCCGCTTGGAAGCGTCTTATCCTTGTAGCCGTTGGAGCTAGCCTAACCAATAATGGTGAGAGCTGTAAGAAGAAGAAGAAAATAGGTGGTGACTAGAATTCGGGCTTAAATGGTGTACTTTAAAATTTTCATTCCTTCATTGCATATTTAAATATATTGTTTTGTGTAATCAGATTTTATTAAATATGCCCATATTTGAATGAATATTTAAACAAACAAACAAACAATAAAAATATTTATAAAATATAAGTATCTATTTTTTAAATTATTCAAAATTGAGAAAATTCAAGTTTAGTTGAAATAAAAGTTTTGAAATTAACATAAATCAGACCTTTGCTAAAGTATCGTTGTTTAACAAACATTTATCTTGCTGCAAACCACTTAGTGGACGTTTCATTTCATTAGAGCGCTTTTTTCGAATTTTTTCCATCACCTCAATTCCTTTTTCTTATTTTATGAGTTGTTATATGTAATTACATTATTACATTTTATTTATGTTATATTATATTTATAACTATTATATTATTTATATTTATAACTAAGCTAAAAGTGTATATAATGTGACGAACAGAGCCATTTTGTCAAATTTTTTCATTAAGCATTTCAAGGACTAATAGAATTGGATTTAAAAGCACACTTATGTAATACTTTGAAAATACAAGAGGCTACTGGAATAATAAATTATTGATTTAGCAGTTTTTCTTAAATGCATCGGTTAAATGCCACAAAAACTCTATTGATCACCTTTTTTTAAAAATAAGACAAGAAAAAATAGATTTTATGAATAGATGAATTTTTTAAAAATTAAAAAAGCGAAATACAAAAGTGGATAATGGTTAATATAATTTTTCTCACCACAGAAGAACTACAAAATTAGGAAATCCTGTTGGTGTCTCATTTTATTTTCCTTGCCAAAATCTGTGGCAAAAATTTCTGACAAACAACTAGTCGAGCCAACCTAATTCGAAATAATTATTGCTAAATACTTGGAAAAAGACAACAAATTCACAAAAGAAAAATAGAACAAAACGAAAAAATTTGAAAATGCACTCGAAAAATACAAGAACGAAATATGGTAACTAGATCAGTCGATAAATGGTCTACAGTATTGAAGCAAAATTGAGCATTCAACCGAAATTTAGGTTCAATTCCTCAACTTTTGTTGGAGAAAACCTATAATTCAAAGTGAAGCCCAAGTGATGGGAGCTTATCTGTTTTTCTATCCTCAAATAATGGTAAAGGTGTCTCTAATGGTGAAGACAGCCAGGTCAAAAATAGTGAATAGTGTCGAAATAAGAAGAATTATCCACACAAAAGTTTCCAGCAGCGTGACTAATCCACAGAATTAATGGTTACTCTGATAACGTATTATCTTCTGAATACTTATACTTTGAATTAGGCAGCTGTACTAAAATTACTGGACAATTAAAATAAAATATAATTAAATTGCTGAAAAAAAGGAAAGAAATGACTAACAATTTCATAATCACTTTCATCGACATGTAAAGCTTTCGTTAGAAATAATAAAAAGTTAAAATTTACAACAACCGCATATAAATTAACCATTATTAATGATAACTTGGAGAAATAAATTTGATGGTAATGTGCAGATTCCCTTCATCTATTTGTAAAATCGCCTTGCTCAAAAATAATAGATAAATGGGTGGATGGATGAATGTAAGGATAAATAGATAGATGGATGGATGAATGCATGGACGGATGGGTGTGGCAATTTTATAGATTTGACTAAGAAGCTAAGTTAGCTAATGACCTAAAGGTGTCTCCCAGCAATAATTTAATTGTTCCACAATTTGTATTGATTTTGAAAATTTGCTAAACCACCTAAATCATGGCGATTTTAAACCAATTTTTTTTCTGAATTTATTTTAAAACTAATTTCAAACATGCGCAATTTTCAATTATCTCGAAAAAAAACCCAAAAATTTCCCTTCATTGATTTAATCAATTTGATAAAATCATAGTTCTAACTAGAAACAATCAATGAAGCAATTAGGGTTCATCCACCTGTTAGTGACTAGGTTAATCAAGTGATTATTGCTCAAATTTTCTTAAGCATCAGGCTTCAGGTCTCCTTCAGGCGTTAACTTGTTAATAAAAAATCTCGATAGTGCGAGCAACTCATCACCATTCATCACCATGTGACCATGTGACCGGCCAAAATTACTTATTGTGCTAACAATATTGTAGTAATGTAAGCCAGTGTAAACTTACTTCTTCTAATAGGTTTCACCATTATTGGTTAGGCTGATTCCAACGGTTATTACAAGGGTAAAACATTTCCAAACGGCGCGGTCTGATGCCATAGTCGACAGTAATAGAAGCCATTCCTTTTTTCATCGTCTAAGTCCATATATTGCTGGTCTACCTATACGTTCAAAATCTTTCCTGACTGTATCAGTCCAGATTTTGATTCGCCCACCTCGCTTTCGACGTCAACTATCACATGGTTTAGCAAATAACGAAATATGCGACAACTCTTTTGGTGGACGACAGAGAACGTACCCTAACTACCGAAGGCGACGCTATGATAACATTGTTAATGCAAGTGTTATTTGAATGAAGATGGATAGGACCATGTGATATTTATCCGCTCGATAGACCCGTAAAATGTACCTTAAACAAGAGTGGGCAAAGGTAGGTAGCTTCTTAATATCCTCCACTCTCATTGACCATGTCTCAGAACAATATAGCAAGATGAACGGATCACAGCTATATAAATGTGGACTTTTGTTTTAATGGTAATTTCACGATGGCTCCATAAAGGTTTCGTCAACCGAAAAAACATAATGTCGTTGTCCGGATTACGATTTCATCCTTTGCTTGGCCATTTGGGTGGATCCGAGCTATTTAAATCCCAGCACTTTCTTAACCGGCAATGTATTGATAAAAATAGGTATTTTATTAGAATTTTGTATATAAGAAAACACTTTCGTTTTATTTACATTGATTTTGAGTCCAATTCTCGCTGCAGTTGTTGACACATTTAACATTATTTGCATTTCCTCATAACCGTTAGCAAAAAGGACATCATCAGCTTATTCAAAGTCTGTGATGCTATGTTTCAGGATTGATTTGCACATCTCTATAAATTTACTACAAGAACCACGATATGAAACACCAAATCATCGATAAATTTATATTATTTTGGCAGTTTATATTATTATTATCAGTTATTTTTCGTTGAAAAAGTAGAAATATTAAACTTCAAATAAATAGACAAATATATTATATAAGAGTGAGGCTAATCTGCATAAAAGTACCGTGTGAAAGGCTTTTTGAATTTGCGCTTCGTCATCTTTTAACTACAATCACCATTTCTGATTTAGTAGACATCCATTGAAGACATTAGAAATGAATTTATAGTTGGGTCCAGGCTTTCACACTTAATAGTTTGTCTCTCCAGGGAAGAATCGAAGTGAATCAAAGTCAAAGTAACATGTTATTTGACCAACTTGTTCTCAATAATTGACGCATACGATTAACCAAATAATAATTTATAGAGTTCTTTTTTTGATTTTTAATTCTTCCTTGTTGAATTGTTTACATTTTTTTCCTAGTAAGAATACCCGAAATGGCTAATCAAAATTCCTTTCGAATGATCAAATATTAATTGGATTTAGTTAACTGAAGAAATGTGCAATGGTCCCAATATTTACAATTTCTAAAGACAAGTTTCTTCAAATAGTTATTGAATTATTTTTTCGAGATAAATTAATAGAGTTAATCGTCATTATATCGAAAAAGTTTAACAACGAAAGTTCTTAGAATTCCTTAAGAGATGAGGTAATTAAGGATGAATGCGCCGTCTTCGCTGGTTAGGGCACATTCTTCGTCGTCCACCACAGGAGTTGACGCATATTTCATTATTTGCTAAACCGTGTGATGGTTGGCATTAAAAACGAGGTGTGCCAATCAAGACCTGGACTGATACGGTTAGGAAAGATTTTGAACGTATAGGTGGACCAACAATATATGGACTTAGACGATGGAAAAAGGAATGGTTTCTGTTGCTGTCGACTATGGCATCAGACCGTGTCGTTTGGAAGGGTCTTAACCTTTTAGCCGTTGGAACCAGCCTAACCAATAATGGTGAGAGCTGTTAGGAGAAGAAGAAGAAAGATTAAGGATGAATAAAGGGAATAAGCTTCAATGAAATGGGCAAGGTAGAAAAAATTAAATAAAAGGTTTTTTACGATTTTCTTTCAATGCTTATTCGATGAAGCAAATCGCAAGTGTGTGTGTTTCAATTGTTCTTTCGTAAAAAATTTCATAAATTTTAAATTTCTTTTTTCTTCATCTTTTTACATAAATTTTCTCCATTTTTTCATTTTACATAAAATTATTTTTTAAAAAAGCGATAAAAAATTTTTTTAAAAGAACTTATAATGTTCATTATCGTTTAATTGAAAGCTTGAAATTTATATAATTTCTGTCATTTAATGCGTATAGCAAATTAATTAATTTTTTGAATTTAAATGTGAAGGGAGTTTTTAAATATAATTGTTAGCGATGTTAATTCATTTTGTCTATTCGAGTAAGATCATTTTAATTATTTTTTCCACAAAAAGAATTTTTTTTCTTCAAAGGAAAACTGTAGAAAAAATTAAATTTGAACTCATTAATTATTTCACAAGTAAAAGTAAGTAAGTAACTGGTTAGGGTTCACCATTTTTGATTATGGCTCACTTTGTATTATAATAAAACGGTTATTAGAAAAAGAAGCCACTTAGGTAGATATACGAGCGAGCTGTTAGCCATTCGAACTTCTTGATGATCAAGTTTCCCTTTGCCAATGATAACAGTCATATAATCTAAACAATTCTTCACTAAGCTATTCTATTTCAAGTTTATTCCAGAAATTTATTCTTTTGCATTTTATAGTACTTTGTTTGTTGTTTTCCTACACATACAAATAAATGGCTTTGCTTATTTGCTGTGCTTGGTTATTGTTTCGAAATAGAATAAGCGGTTTGCACTTATGATTTCTTGTTGAGTCCCACTGGCTGTTAGGACGATAAACAGTAGAGGCTAGATAAACACTCAGAGGTAGAAACATAAGTGGCTCTCACCACTAGCTTTGAGTCTCACGGAATATGAGAGGCATGTTCGAAATGATAATCAAATCGACAATTACTTTGTATTCTGCTACATATTCGCAATAAATATTGATACTTTTGAATACTTGTAGACTTAAATTAAAATAAAATTTTTGCAAAGAGATTTTCTTGAGCTTTGGCGATGAAGAATATTTTTTGATTCCAAAAACGCCTTAAATAAATGGATTAGCAACAAGATTAGTGTGAAAAAAAGAATGTTTTCAAATTAAATTATACTATTGCATTAAGATAAGATCGAATTTAGTTGCATAATTGGGAATTGGATATTCAGCAAAGCAATTGCATTATAACTCGCTTTTTTTCGCTTTTCCTTATTGGGATTTCGGGAAAATTTCGAAAAGAATTTATTCTTAAAATATCTGCCCTATGGAGCTTTAAAAAATAATTATGGGCAATATTAAGCGCATTTATATGTGTGAAGAAAAAATCGCAAAGAAGATTGCTCCAGTAAATTATGCAATCAAAATTTTTAAGCTATTCAAAAAATTTTGTCAATCGAAATCAAAATTTCTTTTATTATTTTCGAAAAAATTGGTTGCATTCCATTCACCACATGCTATTATTAAACAAAAAATTGAATCTCAAGTGTTTAGCTCAGTGGGTTGTTGCTCAATTCGGAGCGTCGATATTGAGATTCCAGCAAGAGTCTCATAAATCCGGGTAATGATGACGACTCATCTGTACTTCTATCGCCAAGGCTTCCTCTTTCTGTATGACAAGCCAGGGGAACAAGCCTAACCAGTAAAGGTGAAGGCTTGTAAAAAAAATCCTAAAAATGCTAACAAATTTACCTGCTTTATTAAACAATTAATTTATTAGATTGTAGATATTATATAGAATTCGTTTCATTTGGCTTTATTTTTTATTTATGCTTACATAATTTTTATCCAGGTGAAAATTTTTTCGTCATCCTTGAGCGATTTGAACGACAAAAAATCGTAATGTTTTTCTAAATATTTTCTAAATAAGTGATTAGCGCTAACTATTTGATTTAGTTAGTTGATTATCAGCGTGGTTTGAAATTGCTGTTTGGGAGTGATTTGAGGGCGAGCAGTATCAATAAAATTTCTTAATAACAAGTGTCGGGAGTCGAAATCGAAACTGAATCTTTGCATTTCAAGACGATAATTTGAATCGCTATCCACTCGACAACTCGCACCGAATGAGATTCTTCTTACAGTTTTCTATTCATCCATTTCTTTGAAACGTTTAAATAAGACAAATTTAAAAATGAATTCAACTTTGGAAAAATTTGCTAAATTGAAATCTTTTCATTTAATTTTTCCTTTTCTATAATATTTGTGATAATAATGGAATGAGCGATGTGCAATTTGATTTAATTTAGCAAATATTAACAAATTTTTAATATTGAAATTATGCGAATCGAGTGAAAATTGCCGAAAAAAAGGAAACATCATATTTTCATGTTTCCTGCTTTATCATATCAAACAACTCAAACTAGGCATAAAAATCACCATAAGGAAAACAAGGGGTTTTGCTTTTTTTATTTGTAATAGCCATAAATTATAAAAATTATATTTCGCAAACTATAAAAATTTCGCAAAATTTTTAATAACACAAGAAATATCACATATATTGGGTTTGATAAAAACCATTAACCTATCAGGCCATAAGGCCATAATGGTTTATGATAAGAACTTAAAAGTGGAAAATGATTTTTCTTCATAAAAGATAAAAGTGGAATTACGAATCAAAAAAACGTGAAAATTACATACCATGCTAATTAAGATAAAAAATATACTAAAATTTTCAAGATATTTGAAATCATTTAAAATTTTACCAACGAGCATCCTTCAAGCAAACTTGCGAA